>NQII01009602.1:0-11695 GCA_002778355.1 Clitarchus hookeri | reverse complement strand
CCTTGCAGCCCTGTCCTCTGGTTCCTCTGTTGACTCCAGTTGGCGTGCGGCAAATTCTCCAGGCAGCATCAGTTCGCGGCCCTGCAGAACCGCTGCTGGAGTCTGACCCGTGGTGAGGTTCACCCGCCTCCTGATGGTGAATAGAGCTGCGGTTAGGTGCTCGGCCCAGCTGGTGTGGTCTTTACCCACTCTCAGACGCAGTTGTGTCTTGAGGTCCTGGTTATGCCTCTGTCGGGTTTGCCCTCGGGTGGTATATGGGGGTTGTATGCTGCCTTACTCCCCAACGAGTACACAGTTCACGCCAGTTTCTCCCAGTGAACTGGGTATCGTTGTCTGTGAGCAAGACCTGTGGGTACCCCAGCGAGGAAAAAACTCAGTTTCCAGTGTTCTTGCAATGGTGCATGCTCGTGCACTGGAGATTGGGTATGTTTGAGTCCACCTAGAGAATGAGTCGCTTACCACCAGGATAAACCTCTTTCCTGTGGAAGTACGGGGGTAGGGGCCCACGAGTTCTAAGGACACGGTCTCAAAGGGTTCCTTTGCCACCCTGGGTTGTTGTTGTGTCACCCCATCCGTCCGCCTGCTTTTGAAGTGATTGCAGGTGACACACTTCCTCACATGCCTGCATACATATCTGCTGGCCCCCGGCCAGTGGTAGTGCCTGTGGAGGTTTCTGGCCGTCTGGGTTGCCTCAGGATGACCGGCAAAATAGTTGTCGTTTGCATGCTTTAGTGCTTGCTCTCGTACCCCTGCAGGTACATAGAGGCACCAGGCTGCATTGGGTGATGCTGATGGGTCTGTAGGTGCGTGTCCTGGATTCGCCACCATTCCCCATCTCCATGTCCTATTCTAGTCACTCTGGCCTGTGTTTGTGGGCAGTGGTGCTGTTCGCCGATCACTAATGCCTTAAGCTCATCAAGCCTGGGTTCTTGGTCTGGTGTTGTTCCTATGGCATTGCAAATTGCCTGTCTGTTATCGTTTGTTGTGGCAATGTTGACATTGGGGGGTAGCAAGTCGTCCCACTCGTCCCTGTCGACGGCTACCTTGGTGCCTGGTGTCCTGGACAGTTCGTCGGCCAGTTGGTTCTCTGCTCCTGTGACATGTTGCACAAGAAAGTCGTATGATTGTAACAACAATGCCCACCGGGCTAGATTGCTTCTGGCTTCCCTCATGGAATGTACCCAGAGTAGGCACCGGTTGTCCGTCCGTATAGTGAAGCGCTGGTACTCTAGGCATGCTCTATAATGCTTCACCGCCCAAACTACAGCAAAACATTCCCTTTCATTCACATCATAACACCCCTCAGTCGCCCCAAAATTGGCGCTACTGTATTCGATGATTTGGCGCTCGTTGTTGTCTCCTAACTGAAAAAGTACGGCACCTAGGCCCTTCTCACTGGCATCCGTTTGCAGGTATAGGTGCCTACTGGGGTCATGACGAGCAAGAGTTGTGCACTGCCGGAACCTCCTCTTCAGTTCCTGGAAGCAGATTTCGTGTTCGCTGTTCCACTGGAATTTACGGTTCGGGGACAGCATGTCTGGAAGGGGGTGCCGTTATCGTCGCAAAGTCCCTTATATTTTCCATCAGCCAGTTGACCAACCCGAAGAACTTTCTGAGCTGTTTCGCGTTTTAGGTGCCTCGTGCTGGTCGATGAGGGACAGCTGCTCTGGCATTGGCCTACTGCTGTTTTCGTCCACTAGGTGCCCCAGGAACTGGATGCTGGGTTTCCCTATGTGGGACTTCCGGTTTACACAGGTTAAGTTGTTAATCGCGAGGCGTTCCAGCACCAGCGACAGGTGCTTAATATGGTCTTCCCAGTTCTCTGACCAGATGATCACATCATCCAGGTATGCGAGGGTAAACTCCCCTACATACCCATCGAGCACTTGTACCATCATGGCTTGGAAAGTGGCAGGTGCACATTTTAACCTGAAGGGCATGGCACAGAACTGAAAGCGCCGCCCATCAGGGGCAGTGAATGCTGTCTTGTGGTGGTCTCCTGGCTTGATTAGGACCTGCCAGTAGCCGCTGCGCAAGTCTAGCGATGTCATGACTTTTATTATTTTTCACTTCACAACTTAAACAAAATGATTTTCTGTAGCTGTTAGTAGCATAAAATTTTTTGGGCAGGTTTTGGGACCAAATACCACACTGTACGTCAACGAGATGCTGCCCCTGCTATACTCTTTATCATGTAAGTTGGCCAAATTCTGACAGGTCTGTGAAAGTAGCACCATTGTTTACATATGACTACATCTGAATACATATCCTTCCGCCATTAGCTGATCGGCCATGTGGCAACAATGTTGTTTATTTTCATGCCGTCATTATTAGCCGATCCCCTTGTCAATGTACTGCTCGTGGGACGTTTTAAACAAACTTGCTACTCAGAAATACGTAGCTGCTATTGTAGTGTTAGTAATGTGTACATAAATCATTAATAAGTAAATAGTTGTGTTAAAGGCCAAAAATATAAATAATTATTTTAAAATTTAGTAACTACAAAAAAATGTAATGCTAAATAAATTTTAAGAAATTTTAGACTGACATGTCTTAAAAAATTAGTAGGTTATATAAGTAAAAATATAAATCCTTAACAAAAAATAAAATAATAGCTAACTCTTTTTTATTTGTCCGGTACAGTGAATTTGGGATAACATTTGCGAAATGGTAGTTGTAACTATTACGACATATTGGATGTTATAACTAATATATTTGAGTTGGAAATATGTGATGTGAAATAACGTTAGAATTGCTTAACAACTATTCACGCATGTCCCACTTTCTTTGGGAAAAAAAAGGAAATGGATTTTTGGAGAACAATATGGCGTATAATTTACGTAGACGAACGATTACCTGCCGAATAGAAATTGCTATTACTCAAAATCCCTGTACACAAAATACATGTTACTATAAAAATTATGCAGAGCTCGCAAAAAATAAAACTGTTGGTATATGTTCGTAAATTTATATATATCGCACACAGAACACTTTTTCTTGTGGCTGGCAATGCTTCAGAAAAAAACCAATAGGTAGCACACACATCCTGTCCGGAGCAAGGTCTGAGCCGCTTATTTTGCTCAATAGATTGCGTATTAATAAGTTGACTGTTCTTCTATTACTGGCTCAGAACGACACGAATTTGAAATATATATCGTCAAATTATTAGAGAAAATAATTCAACAATAGTAAGCAATATTTCTGTATGTTTTTGGAATTAACATCAAGCACATAAAAAAGGGGGGTTGGAGAGGGGCAATTAGGACGTGGAAAAAGGTTTTGAAATTGTGTTTCATTTGGATATGGATCGTTTTAATGTGCCTTTAATTTTGAACACTTATACATTTCTACTTTAGCACAAAGTTTAGTTTCTAACACTAAAAAACTGCTTTTTCATGACCAAGTATGAGGGTAATCCAAAAATAAGGTCTCCTATTTTTTTTTAAAAATAACGTTTATTGTCTAAATTATTTACATCATTTGAAAGGATGAACATAGGTCTCCTATTTTTTCATACTCGTACAAAGAACGGTTCGTGCGGCTATTGGCCACATTGTTGTGATGTGTGCTTCCCGCCCTTTCATATTGGCATGTGTGCGCGCCTCGCTAGGATACTCAGTCTTGGCTTGGCAGCCGTTGAGAATGGAGTTACCGTTGGGCGTTACCGCCAAGTGCGAAGTTCGCGCAGTTATTCGGTTTTGGAAAACAAAAGGTGTTGAACAGATTGAAATTCATCACCTATTGAAGGAAGTGTATGGCGAGTCGTGCATGGATGGCAAAAAGGTTCGCAAGTGGCGTAAAGAGTTTACAGCCGGTCGTACTGAAATTCACGACGAACAAAGGAGCGGGAGGCCGTAAATTTCCGACGAGACAGTCACGATGGTTGTGAAAACCATGCGTGAAGATCGGCGGATCACTCTGGATGATCTCGCCATTTTGATTCCTGCAGTTTTCCCAAGTACCATTCTCAGGATTTTAACGGAAAAGTTGCAATATCGGAATGTGTGCGCAAGATGGCTACCACGAATGCTGACGGAAGACCACAAGCGTCAACANCGGAAAAGTTGCAATATCGGAATGTGTGCGCAAGATGGCTACCACGAATGCTGACGGAAGACCACAAGCGTCAACATCTTGATTCTTCCTGCGAATTTCTTCGCCGCTATGCAGACGAAAAGGACAACTGTTTGGACTCGATTGTCATGGGTGACGAAACCTGGGCGTTCCACTTTACAACTGAAACCAAACACCAATCAAGCGAGTGGCAGCATCCCTCTTCGCCCAAGCCGCGAAAATTCAAACAAACACAGTCTGCCGGTAAATTCATGACAACTGTGTTTTAGGATCGAAAGGCGGTATTATTGGTCGACTTTACGCCTCCTGGGACCAAAATAAACGCTGACAGGTGCTCTGAAACACTGAGAAACCTCAGACGGCCAATTCAGAACCGGCGAAGAAGAATGTTGAGCAAGGTTGTGAACATTCTCCATGAAAATGCTCGCCCACACGTCGCCCGTCTAACCGTCGCTCTCCTGCAAGAGTTTCAATGGGACTAGTTCAGACTTGGCACCCGGTGACTACCACCTGTTCCCCAAGTTGAAAGAACATTTGGCCGGAAGGCGATTCAGCTCCAACGATGAGGTGAAAAATGAGGTTCAACGCTTCCTTAACAACATGGCAGTGAGCTGGTATGGCATGGGCATACACAAACTGTCACAGCATCTACAAAAATGCTTCGACCGAAATAGTGATTATGTAGAAAAATAGATAAATGTTCAACCTTTACATTGATGTAAATATTGTAGACAATATACGTTTTTCTTATGTATAAAAAAAAANAATAGATAAATGTTCAACCTTTACATTGATGTAAATATTGTAGACAATATACGTTTTTCTTATGTATAAAAAAAAAATAGGAGACATTATTTTTGGGATTACCCTCGTAAAATAAAATGTATTGATAACATAGGAACTCTTTCNTAAAAAAAAATAGGAGACATTATTTTTGGGATTACCCTCGTAAAATAAAATGTATTGATAACATAGGAACTCTTTCTTATCAAATATTTTCGGTTAGTCTAATGTACATCAGCAGTGCACTCAGAATAGCCAAAGTAATTTTAACTTCTGTTCGTTCGTGCATCAGTTGATACAGGATTTTGTAAATTACACTTTGTTTGTTTCATATACATCAAGTTGCCACTTACTGACTGTAAGAATCTGGCTAACTTATATGAAATGAAGTATACTACTGTTGCTGTGGTATCTGTGTGGCCGATGTCGATTTCATTGAGGGCGGGGTGTCCGTAGTATCGAGGAGATGCTCGACCCGGAACTGTACCTGTCAGACTATGAGTCGCATTACCTGGTAGTCGGGAATGTTGCACCTGGTGGTGCAGGTGTGACCCAATGGGTTGCCGATGCTGTGGCGCTGTGCGCTGCAGCATCTGGCAGTCGGCCTGTGGTGCTGCCATGATGTCTGACGCCTGTGACACCCTTGGGGGAATCGATGTTTGTTGATCTGGTAGTCTGGTCGCATCTGATGCAGGTGGCTGGCATCTCGTGTCTGCCAGGACTGCTTCAGTTTGCTTTCTCGGAGTTGTGATACCTTGGGGTGCCGAGGTGCCTGGTGTCAGCATCTGCAGCACTGTCTGTAGGTCGTCGCAGTGGAATTTCGCTTGTCGGTGAGCACCCACTTGAACGACGTAGTCAGTCTCTCCCACTCTTTGTATCACCATTAGAACCCCATTCCAGTGGAGGGTAAACTCCATGTAAAATTTGGCGTGGGTGGCAGACTACTGATGATCTCGCATGCAAATGGACTGTCCACTTCGTAACTGTTTCGGTGGGTGTATGGTTTCTGGCAGCCGCTGCTGGATGTAATGTTCCTGCCTTTCCAGAGCTCGTTCGAGCCTCTGCTGACAGTGCTCTTTTCGGGCTTCCTTATCTAAGGGTCCTGAGTTAGATGCCAGTTACGGGCATGCATATTTCCCAGGCTATGCAAGCCTGTTTCTGTATAAATTTTCTGTGGGCGAGTAGCCCATGGCTTNTACGGGCATGCATATTTCCCAGGCTATGCAAGCCTGTTTCTGTATAAATTTTCTGTGGGCGAGTAGCCCATGGCTTTGTTCTGTCGGTTCCTTAGGCAGAACAAGATCTCAGGGTCTTGTGTGGCCCAGGAAGTGTGGTCATCCCCCATGTGATTGCTCCTTGAACACCTGGTGTCTTTCATTCTTTGGGNTACGGGCATGCATATTTCCCAGGCTATGCAAGCCTGTTTCTGTATAAATTTTCTGTGGGCGAGTAGCCCATGGCTTCGTTCTGTCGGTTCCTTAGGCAGAACAAGATCTCAGGGCCTTGTGTGGCCCAGGAAGTGTGGTCATCCCCCATGTGATTGCTCCTTGAACACCTGGTGTCTTTCATTCTTTGGGATCGCGCTGGGTGATACACAGCTTTGCGTGGTGCATTGTCTTCCATTTGGTGAATTGTTCTCGCCACTATTTCCCAGCGAACTGTGGTCCATTGTCGGAGAGGATTACTTTTGGTTAGCCCCAGGGGAAGATGTCGTTTTGCAATGGGCATGCAATATCTTTTAGGCTTGAGCTCGGGGGAGGGTAGGCTTCACACCACCTAGTGCATAAGTCCATCGGCACTAACAAAAATCGCTTCCCATTCGACGTGCAGGGTTTTTGCCCCATCCTTTATAATGGAATTGTTAGGAAGGTTTTCTCTGAGACTCTGGGTTGTTGTTGGGTAACACCATCTGCACTATGTTTTTTCAGGCGATTGCACACTTTGCAGGCACATACAAACTCTCGCAATTGTCGGTTAAGCCCTGGCCAGAAATAGGTTGTTAGTCCGTTCCGCTTGGTTTGTGTGGTACGTGGGTGGCCTCAGCGGTCTGGGATAGTAATGTGGATGTTGTTCGGTGACTATGTTAAGAAAAATCTGAATATTACACAATAATCCTACTTAGAATAGAATGGGCACTATCTCACTGGGTGAGCACGAAGTCACAGTTCTCAGGATAGTGGGCCGAATTACCACGTGGCTTTATTCACTGACACACACAGTACAAATTTACAGGAAACGTAATAAATAGCAGGAGAATTCAGGTTCCCCAGCACACCTAAGTATAACCTTTTAACTTATAAATGAAAGATGCCTCCTTGAGGCATCGAAATTTCCTAGATAGGGTCAGGGCCCGAAATACAACACTAAATGAGAACTTACAGGCTAACAGGTTAACTCAAGTGAATNTTCCTAGATAGGGTCAGGGCCCGAAATACAACACTAAATGAGAACTTACAGGCTAACAGGTTAACTCAAGTGAATTGTATTGCTGAATAACGTACACAGTTACATGTATACAATACAAATTAAAGCGGACCTGACTCACAAGGCCTACCAGCGACCATTACTGTACAAAAAGGCCAAGATGGCGCAAAAACATACAAGAGATGTTAAACCTCTGGTGTAGGTAAATTGAGCTGACGTAGGGGTGCTTCGAACGCGGGGAAAATTGTTGGTAAACTAAATAAAAGTTCCAGTAAATTATGTAAGTGTTCAGAACAAAGTAGGAAAGTCCCCCATGATGCAACGCACATGCAGCACCTAAGACCCATGGAATCAAACTGCTGGAGATGATGCAGGCGAGCGGCATCCTTGCCGAGAACTCGCTTCACCCCACGAAGTTATTTAATTAACTGACATCATTAACATATAACTTGAAACATATACACATGCCGTGGTCGAGGTTACCCAGGGTTGGTTGAGTGTTGAATTGCCCGGCCCCTTATCACAGTGGAGAGTTAATTATGAGGATCGTTCGGTCGACGGCCCGGAGGGCCCTGGATATCTCCGTCAGTTTGTTGATATTGACACATACTTACTTTTGCACTATTTATACCTTATGATGAGACTGTATGCCTGAGTTATACTATGAAATAGTGGACGATGCTACAAAGGATGTAGCAACCTAATTAATCGACACAAATTGNACTATGAAATAGTGGACGATGCTACAAAGGATGTAGCAACCTAATTAATCGACACAAATTGAACTTTGTAAAGAGGTTTATTCACTGTACTTGTTTACATGTGAATAAAGCATGAAAATGGACCCAGCACTTACTGCCTGCTGGTGACCTTAGCGTGAAATAAACATGGTATTCTGTTAATACGAATTGGCCTTAAGCTCTCTGGTGGGAGGGCGGGTGGCTCTTCCATTGGTACTTTAAATAAATAAAAGAAATGTTCTGGTTAATTAATTTGAATATTGCAGTGAAGTGATTACAGCCAAAATGATTTAACTGAGGGTACTCGCGGAGCGAACTACCAACACCTCTGGTCTAGTCCAAGTGCGAGGCGAACTGACCAAGTGAGTGTGGGAGTATGTGCCAACATCAGACCCTTGCCGCTGGGTGCGATTGCGCTGGTTGAGTGCTGTTCTGCTCCCCTTGTACGGCAGTATGGTATGCTTGAAGCTGGCATCATTCCACAGAATTTATTCGTTAATGTTGTTAACTACTGCAATTAGCACAGCACGATATTTCGGATTTGCCATGTCAGCTGCCACACTCAGCATTTTCGGTTCAGGCAGCAGTGGTTGAAAATGGCGTACTAGGTGGATTTTTCTGGTTACAAAAGCTGCCAGTGACTTACCAGGCTGTTGCTCTTTAATCGTGAGGTGACTTTGTTAGAGTACTGATTTGAAATTTTCACAGTAGTACTGGAAAAATTACGTTGAATTCATCCCATGTCATTTTGTAATGTGAAATGGACTGCCACCACACTTCCGCATCACCGCCAGTTGGTTCGCGAAGCACTGGGCCTTGGGTCAGGCCTTGCATGGCATTGGTTTTGTTGAGGTAGTTCCTACCTGCTCTGGTAGATGGTGTGCGGGGGTCGACTAGAGCTCTAGGGGAAGCCATGGATGGCATCAAATTACCCACTCCTTACTGGACCCTTTTCGACTCCATGTTTGGTATGTTTTACGGTGTCTGGCCGCAGCTGTTGGTGTTTTTGGGCAACATCGGGACACTGGCGTGATATATTTTGGCAGCTTGATGATGCTGGTGCTGCACTATGCAAGTGTTGTACAAGACTGTGTTAAGGCAGAATAAAACTACGTAATCCCTAATTTTAGTGTCTTTGATTTCAGGTCTGGCCACTTATAGGCATGTCGAGAGCTGGACCCACCATCCAGCACAACCAGGTTTTTTTTGTGTTTTATTTTGAGTGTTTATTACCAAAAGTCTTTATTACATCAGTGTGTAAATGGTATGTAGAGTTGCCTCACAACTCCACATTTAGCTCAATGAAAGTACCAATCATACTTTCACCTCGTAACTGCCACCTGCGGCTGAATTGGGATGACCATGACTAGCAGCCAAACATTACACAATTACTACTTCATCATCAAATATGTGGAAGTTCTTTGGAGTCTGGGCCACCTGCGATGTTGACTACAACCTACCACAACATCAGAGCAGCTGGTAAAGTATCTGCAAGATGTCTCTAGACCGGTGAAGGCTCTCCTGCCAGAAACTAGCACGACCTACTGTGCACACTCGATGTCACCACCATCCTGCCCACCCTTGCCAACAACAAGGTATTATATATTCTCAATAGAAACAATGTTGAACAACATCATTTAAATACAGTACTAAATGTCTACTTCATGAAATAAATCATTAATAAATAGGTCAATATCAGAGACAACTCTCAAATGTTACTAGATTTGCGGAGTAACAATTGCAGTTCATCTAATAATGTTTGGGATAGCCACCTTTAACTTGGATTTGAATTAATTAGTGATATACATTTTGTAGGTTATAAAGTTCCCAGTGGGACTTGTATCTCCGCTGCACTGAGGAGGTAGTGACCAGATGGTGAGAAACTGTGGCGGTTGTGTCCATGTATGGCTGTGGTCACAAATGTACAACAATCAATGAAGTAAATACTGTATAATGAATACCAAATCCACGATGATGGTATTATGTCCATACTGTTCTCGCTATTAACTTTAACTTTATCAGTGACATGGTCGAGGTGACCCAGGGCTGGTTGAGTGTAGAATTACCTGGTGCCATAACCCAGTGAAGAGTTAGTGATATAGGTCGTTCGGTCTATGGCCTGGCTGCTGGGTGCCTCCGTCAGTTTGCAGATGATGTTGTCAGTTACTTAATGTTACACTATTTACACCTTATGCCGAGACTGTAGGCCGTCTCGTACGCCTGAAATATATAGAAAATTACAGGAGGTACTACAAAGAGTGCAGCACCATCCTCTGTATCCCAGAGGTCAACGAATTAACACTCATTGAACTTTGTAAAGCTGTTTATTCACTGTGCTTGATTACATGTGAATTATGAAAGAAAATGGAACCAGCACTTAGTGCCTGCCGGTCAGCTTTGCGTGAAAATGAACATGGTGTTATGTGGGTGCGCGGTAGCGTTAAACTCTCTGGTGAGAATGTGGGTTGTTCTCCCCTTGGTATGGCAAAGAAAGAAAACAAATGTTATGGTTAATTAAGTAACTATTGCAATGAAGTGATACTAGCCTACATGATGGAACCAAAGGGGCTTGTGAAGCGAGCGACCAATGCCATGTTTCTGGCTCGAGTGAGGAGACGAACTGGCAGATTAACATCGGCTTCCGTCACAAGTGACGAGAACCGACGTGAAATGTCGAATGGTAAAACATGACATGAACATTATAGAATATTATTGCAATGGTGAATAATTAAATAAATAAATTAAATGAAACTGACTGGTGACACCTCCGTTTATTAACAAATGTCTGTTAAGATTGATGTTGGGAAGGTGACAGGGAGTGTCACCGCACTAAATGAAATGATACTAGATGGAGGCCNCTGTAATAGTCAATCTCCCTTTTTGAAAACATAATTACTTTTTTAGAAATAAACATTAAACACACTAAAATGTTTTCTCGTGAAAAGTGTCTATACTTCATTCCCGGTGATGGGTTTTAATTTCACTGGCTACGGTGTTGTCATGTGGCTGTATCCTGAAGGGATGGACGAGTCCACTTTGGCAAAGGGGTGTGGGTTGCCATGCTCGATTGCTCTTAATACAATAAAACACAACCCTGACTGTATCTGCGAATGATGTGACGTTGTTTGATGTGTTTGAAAAAATGCTGCTCACTACTGGTTACACTTTAGGGTACTTAGCACTTCAGCATTGGCCTACTGGCCAGTTCAATGCCACATGGTTGTGCATCATGTCGTATGTCAAGGCGCAATATGCTACGACATAACGACCAATTGCCAATAAGCCCAACTGCTGTGGCTTTGGGGTAAACACCGATTCACATAGCCTACTTATTTATTAAAAGATTTACCTCTTGTAAAAAATGAGTAGGGCGGTTTCTTGTTTTACGTAATCCTTGTTGGTAAGAAGGTACGAGTTCAGTTATTGTCAACCTGCACTATGCACTCTTGGCCTGATGTGGTTGTTTCGGCTCGGTGTAGCTGGTGCAGTTTATGTGACTGTGGAGGCCAGAGTAGGCACAAGGGGCTCGTGGACGCGTGGTTCACATCACCAGGTACATATGGTACACATATTTCACCAGGTACATGTAATGCAGGTAAAGAGGAATGATCCTTTACACTCGCCTTATAATAATAATAATAACCAACACCTGCAATTAGGCTACCACCCGGGGA
>NQII01009601.1:30369-41695 GCA_002778355.1 Clitarchus hookeri | reverse complement strand
GGCTCACGGGAATTTGGATGCTACTCGCACTGGAGAAATTCAGAGTTCAAACAAAAAATGGTGAAATATTTAGCAGTGCCCAGATGCTGAAACACCGTATCTTGTACTGTAACCGGATAAGGATCTAAATACATTTTTTTTCATTCACTTTCCGGTAATTACATATTAAGCGATATTGACTAGGGTTGTTCTTAGGAAGGAGAAAGGAAGGGTTCGCATACCGCTTACATTCTAACCGAGTCTTCCACTGCACCTTGTTATTTTAAATCATTGATAAGCTCTTTAAAGGCCTGAACTTTGGGAGGAGGTACCCGGTACGGCAAGGAAGTAACAGGTTCATTATCTCTTAGTTTTAAGACTACAGGATATTTGCCACAATCCCCCAATTTATTGGTAATAACATCTGAAAACTCTTCCTCTATACTCTGTATTACCCGCAATTGCACTTCCCCCTTTCGAAGAGAATGTAGTTTCCTGACATAAACTGGCTTGGTTTCTAAAACAACAGGAGCTTCCGGAGAAAACCCAAATCTCAAACATTTATTATGCGCATCTACACAGCACTGTGTTTTGGCCAGATGCTCGACCCCCAAAATTACTGAGTAGACAACGTATCCAAAATCATAAATTGAACTTTCCACGAAAATGAAGGAATTTTAATTTTAACAGTGGTAACGGCCTCAGGCCTTGAGCTCCACAGTACCTCTATCCGCTAACGAAAATGCGGTTTTACAACAGGTCGATATTTGGATAGCGCCAACAGGATTATCACGCATCAGCCGGTTACAACAATCCCGGTTCATTAAAGACGTCGACGCGCCTGAATCAATAAGTGCTGAACAGGCAATTTTCACGATTACTAAAGGCACAAAGAGTAAACCAGATTGTTTTAAATGTGCAACACTCACCATCCCAACCCCAGAAGGACTTTTAATAAATGCACAGTGTCTCTTTACGCGACCTTCGTTACCGCAAAAAAAAAAAATATATCTTACTGCGCGTGCGCACTCGACCGCTCCTCTGTTCCCAGTTCGCCTACGTCACTGCTCACTGCACTTGTCGCTTCCGTGTTGTTGTTTTTTCTCCACCGGATCAATACTCGTGCCTTTTCATTTTTTGGGGGAACCTTGGCACTGCTTGCAACTGTTTTACGGTCATTCTCCCCCGCTCTTGACCTTCCGAACTTTACCGTCTTAAAAAAACATTTCTCGCTGGCATGATTAGTGCGCTTACAATATTTGCACTCAGTTTTAGCTTTCACGTCCCGTTTACGGCTACTGTCCCCCAATAGTTAATTCCACCTGTTCAACTAACTGCAGAAGATAAGATATGGCAGTGTGGCAGGTTTGCTAACAAACGCAAAATATCTGTGATTCTCTGTAAACAAATTGGAAAAAATGATTTGTACTAAATTCGCCTCATCACAGTGCAACACTAAAATGTCTACCCAGCGTATTACCTCATGTGCAAACTCTTGCATGGATTCGCCAACCAACTGACTACGCGCTAAAATTTACATTTTTAATTTGGCAATCGCTACTGGCGACCCTACCAATTTTAACAGTTCATCTCAAAAGTATTTAAATTTTCCAATTTTTACGAAATGGTCTGGCTGACCTCACCGTGCATACTAGCAGGTACCCTAAGTAATACTACAGAGTACACTAGTGGCATTACATATATTAATGGCTAAAGTACTACTTACACTCATCAACAAATTAACTAGGTTATACAACGACACAGCTCTAATTACTGGAATTTTCTGAGCCAAAATAGGTGGGAAAATTTGTGGATTTTAAAGAAATGAAAAGACTCACCCACACCATCAGCACCAATGCTATCTTCATGCAAAGCTCTCTAACTTGTTGCCTTCTAAACTTTGATGCTATCCTCCGACGGAAACACAACGCCCACATCTTTAAGTAGAGTCTGCAATGACTCCTTGGACAATTGTTCCACCCCAAGCAGTACGCACACTATCTGTAGCATACATCTCTAGATGAAGATTTTGCTTACAAGAAATCGTACGAATTGAATTGCGAAAGTTGTAAAGTTGTTTAAAAATTGGCCTGCACAGTCACCCGAAATAAACCTCCAATCATGACTGCCATAACAGCACAGTGGCGCAGAGAATATATACATGCAGCAGAGGGTTCTTAATGACCCCTTCCCTTCCGCCTTCCGTCCGTCTGCAATCCGAGCGGTTTACAACAGAATTCATCCTTCCGTCGCCGGTTCATTGCTGCCAACGAACATGAACAAACTGTTAAGCTAGCGAAAAAAAAAATCCTCCATTAAAAGTGAAAATACTTGGCGGTGTTTTGTGTGTAAACACACGGGCGTAAATACTGAGGGTTAGTCAAAATTAGAAATAAAAAAAAAACTGCATATTTCGCGGACAGAAGGAACGACGGTAATTATAAGAAGAATGCTTTTATTGGTTTTGATATTGCACGAAATGGAAAAGAAGGGGCAGAGATTCTCCTCACTGTGAGATTTGTATCTCTGTTGTTTACTGTATATATATAGTACACGAACTTGTGCTCCCGAACGTAATTTATCAATAAATGTTAGGACTAATTTATAGTCATTGCAGTCAGCAGCTGCAAAAACAAACGTGAACACAGAACACAAGCAAAACAAAAACATGGCACACAGCCTTCTAATAAGCTGGAAATGAACAAGTAACTAAAGGCACAAGTTTATAAGGCTGTGATTTCATCCGTCCGCCAACAATTAAAGTTTACCTAGGTTTTGACAGACAGGCCGATGCAATTATTAGAGGCGCCTGGTCACGTGACCGAGGGAAGACGAACAGACGGGCGCGACGAGTTACTGTAACTCCTCCGGAACTTTCTAGAATTTCTTAAATGGCTTTTCTATCTGACGGCTGGGCCTCGTGTGCTCTGCAAGAGGAAACTTAATTTTCTAGTCTTTCCACGCACTCGCGTTATTTGATGCGGTAAAGATGATTCGCTATGACGCTGCTAGCCGAAGTAAGTAACGTTGTTTTTTTTCCCCCTCCTGCGCGCACATTTTAAATCGTTCACTTAGACAGGTAGAGTATACATTTACTTAATTTTATGGCCCTCCATATATGGGACACAGGGAGAGTTTCATTATTTTGAGATTTCCTCTCAGTGCGTGCCAAGAGTGCGTTGCTTTGATTGATTTCGAATCCCTCCGAACTTTATTGGCGGGNTGTGCCAAGAGTGCGTTGCTTTGATTGATTTCAAATCCCTCCGAACTTTATTGGCGTGATAGAATTTTTCCGGGGACTGAATACTTTCTTCGCAATTTATCTTAGCCTCGAAAGTGGCTCTACAGACAAGTTAAAGGAGTATACGTTTCGGGGATGTCTTGTACAGGAAATTTTGAAAGGCTCTTTTCCCGTGAAACAACCGGAACGATTTTACCTGTGGCTAATAGCCTCTACTATGCTACAGTATTATACTAAGTATGCACTGTGTGGTCTAAGTTAATGAATTTATTTTTTAAAGACGCATATTATGAGTAGGATTACCATTTCTGTCGATGAAGTTTCTTTTAGTAAAAAAATAAAAATACATAATCATTGTTCTGTTAATAAGAGCATCCTTTGCGTAATCGTTGTACTCGTAGATATTTGATTATACCGTTCATTGTAACAAGCGGTGGACCTGGCGGTTTATAACATAGTCAAAGATGCTTAAAAAAAAAAAAAAGATTTATATTATTGTTTAACACTTCAAAATAACAATTAGTTTTAGATTACTTGAACAATCGCACGCAACTCCATTAAGAAAAATTTAGAATGTTCATGGAATTCTATGAGTTCATAAATTTTCTAAAATAATTTGCGTATATTATTGAGTTGTATAACTGTATAATTTTTTGTATGATTTTTTATAGACCATTCAGAAAATAATGCAGCGTGTGTTCATATATAAACGTATGTGTGTGTGTGTGTGTGTGTGTGATAGTGTGTATATAAATATATGCGAGGGTAAGTCATAAAGTAGGTATCCCTATTTTTGTAGGTGAACGGATAAAAAAAGGGTAAGACACAAAACGCCTTTTTATTTCAGCACCATTCCTTTATTTTTCGGCATAATCACCGAATTTATTTAAGGATTTTCCATAGCATAAAATGATGTTTCCCATTCCCTGGCGATAGAAAGAGGAGGCCTGCTCATTGTGCCATTTCACCACTTTGTTCTTCACTTAGTCACGGCTGGGAAACCGTCTGCGCTATAGATGTTCCGTCATCTTACCAAGCAGATGAAAGTCCGAAGGTTCCAAGTCCGGGCTCTACCGTGCATGGGGAACACACTGCCAACGCCACATGTGTGCAGTAAGGCTGTTGTGGTGCGGGGGACACGAGGTCTGGCTGGCACTATCGTGCAACAACTCCACTTGTCGTGCAAGAAGACCAGGTTGTCGACGTCGATTAGCGTCCTCAGGACGCCGTAATATCTCCTGATACGCAGCAGCATTCAAAGTTGCACCATGCTACGGGAAATCAACAAGGAGCACTCCATGAACGTCCCTAAACATTGTTGTCATCACAGTCCTTGCGACTNCATTCAAAGTTGCACCATGCTACGGGAAATCAACAAGGAGCACTCCATGAACGTCCCTAAACATTGTTGTCATCACAGTCCTCGCGACCGTCTCGAACGTGTTGCGTTTTGGTGACTTACGGGATCATTCCATTCCGTGCTCTCCGTTTTCAACTCCAGCACGAAGTGGTGCATCCGTGTCGCATCACGTGCGACAAAAAAAGACGTCGCCCTGGACGGCGTAACGCCGCAGGTTGGTTAATGAAGTGGCCATTCTCTGGAGTTTTTGTTGGTCCGGACAACTGCAAGATGACTCACCTAGCGGACGTTTCTCGGTGGCCCCAAACGTCCATGCACGACCTCCCGCACAGCGCCATCTGGAAGATGAAAGTGCACCTTCAACTGTTTCAGCGTCACACGCTATTTCGTTAACGTCATCAACTATTTTGTGTGACGTTGATGAACGGCCGGTCCGCTCTTCGTCTTTCAAATTCGCTCGACCATCTGCAAATTCACGGCACCATTCCCGTATTTGTTGGGTAGAATTCACTTTCCCTCCGTGGTCACGCACGGTCCTCCCGTGAATGTCGACGGGTTCCGTGTTTTCTGCCCACGGAGAGCGGATAACCGCGCGCAGCTCCTCCCGCGACCACTCGTTCAGCACCTCCGCCATTTTGCAACTGTCAATACGCCCGCAGTCTGGCGGCGGAACTACTAACTAGCGGATGCATACGTTGCTGCGAGCCACAAGTCTTTGGTTCTGAGTAATAAAATAGAGAAACTTATGTTTTGACTTACTCTCATATATACACAATCATACATATATACGTACACTAATTTACATATTCACTAAAGAGCCAAAAAAAAAAAAAAAATTGGTACACCTGCCCCATATCGTGTAGCAACCCCCCCTCCCCCCTGGCCAAGANACTTACTCTCATATATACACAATCATACATATATACGTACACTAATTTACATATTCACTAAAGAGCCAAAAAAAAAATTGGTACACCTGCCTCATATCGTGTAGCAACCCCCCCTCCCCCCTGGCCAAGAGAACACGCAGAAGTGCCGCAAGACGACGTGGCATGGACTCGACTAATGTCTGAAGGTATGCATGAGGCAATTCACACCATGAATCCTGCAGGGCAGTCCACACATCCAATCTGCACCACTTTGAGAAAGGGTTGCACGTCTGTCACGTTTAATGATTCTCGTCAGTCGTCGTTTGTCCCGTTCTTTCACGATCTTTTTTTCCGGCAGCAGTGATTTCGGAGATGTGATGTTTTACCGGATTCCCGATATTCAAGTTGCACTAGTGAAATGGTCGTACGCGAAAATCCAAATGTTATCACTACCTCGGAGATGCTATGTCCCATCTCTCGTGCGCCGACTATAACGCCACGTTCAAACTCACTTAAATCTTGATAACCTGACATTGTAGCAGCAGTAACCGATCTAGCTGCCGACCGCATCGCGTTACTCTGATTGGTTCTATACCTCTGTTATTTGCATACGCACGCCTATACCAGTTTTTTTGGCTCTTCAATGTATATGCAGTGTTCTACAACTCATTACATCTTAATTAGGGCTACGACGTCTGTTATAGATTTTTTGTCCCTGTGTTAAGGAAGCAAGTGCTGAGATACAAGCACGTATAGTCTCTTAGTGATATGTTTTGTTTTCTTACGCCAGAAACACATGTGTGCTTCATTTACAGTCTTGAAGCAAAAATACTGGTCTGTTGAAGTTGGCGTAATATTAACCACTCTTTATAAAGTTTTACCCTCAAATTTGAGGAAATGTGGCTGGCTGGCTGAAGTAGCATTTCCCGACATGTCCGCGCTCTTTCCTACTCGTCGTAAAACAAGTAGTTGACCTTGGGGAGTGTTGCGCCAAATTGGAGAAGCAGAAACAAGTTGCAGTGAAGTTGACACGGGAAAAGCTGTTACTAACAGTTGTACAGCGAAGCAAGGTTACGAACATCGTTCCACCGGTTCATATAGTACTCCGACGCCCTGGGCATGGATTCATTTCTGTGCAAGCACACCGGAGCCGTTTGAAATTATTTCTTGTGCGTTCAAAAACTCTACATGTCCTTAGCGCAGTGCACGGAAACTAACCTCTCCCGCGTATATCCCGAACTAGGATTGCACGTTCTGGCAAGACGGCCCAGTGCCCTAGTTAACACGCAACAACTCCATCAGCCAATCAGGACGTCATATACGACACGTCTCACTCATTTGTTTTTACTTGAATTTCCGTGCCTCGAAGTCTTTGGGACATTTGTTTTATGAATACGTCCTTTTCAGCCTTGGAAGCGTACTGTGTGATTTAGTTTGCATTTTCTTTCTGTTAAGTAATAATTTAAGGAAATAAAAATGTCCGATTGACATTATTTCCCGATAGGTAAGGTTTAAGTGTTCCTATACATAGCGTGGTATTTTTTATGCTTGTTTCATGAGTCTTCCTGTGATTATAAACATGTTCCTGGCAATAACGATACGTAAGGAACGNATATTTTTTATGCTTGTTTCATGAGTCTTCCTGTGATTATAAACATGTTCCTGGCAATAACGATACGTAAGGAACGATATGCATCATATCTTGGTTGTAAACAGATGTTTCGAGTATTCGTTTGCCAATATTTGTTTAAATATCGCGGGTAAAATGTTAGATTTTTCGGGTTCGCTTCATACAGGGTTTTTTTTTTTTTCGTTTGCGAGCTTTGCCCCCGAGTACTTATTGTACTTTACTGTACGTAATTTTTTGATTGGGAATTTTGTTATTGTGCGTACATTTCCAAACTCACAAGAGGAGCAGTGTCGCTAGCCACATGCCCATTACCACATTATGAGTTTCAAATGAAAGCACGCCCCGTTGCAGACCAACACGTGGCTATTCAGCGACAGAGCGAACGCAAATCAAAAGAAACTGCCGCGTCATGCCACTTCTTCTTTTGTGTGCTAACTTGATTTCGCCTTCGAGAACGTTCTTCCAGGATGTCCGTGGTGCCCTCGCCATCTTCTCGGTGTGGCCCTCCTGGCGTCCTTCATCCGCGAGAACACGCGTGCAATTTCCGCGGGCGGCGTTTTGCCACCCTCCGCTTCATTAGTCGCCATTCGAAATGACATGCTGAAGCAGCTCCATTGACACCTTTCGAAGGCGTCCCTCGTGTCTGCAAAACTCGAATTGGAGCTCCGTAACTCAATACGTGGAAATGAAGCTACTAATTCGCGCGTCTCGGCAAAGATTCCTCATTGAGTGTCGCGTATGTTCTGCGCGTCTATTTCGGCACTCGAAACTCCAAAGGCTACGCGCGAAACCCAGAATTAACATCACAATTTCTACACCAGATGTATCGTATGACACGTAATCAACTTTTCTTTTTAAGAGCCAGTGCGTAAAAGTACTCGCGCAGGTTAACATGCATAAGCTAAGAAACACAAGAACTTCGCAGATTTTGGTTTGCGTCAGTATTAAGTTAATGCGTAAATGCCTCGAGCGTAATTGTTTGTAATGCTTTACAGCATCTCGAGTGTTGGCTCGGCCGAGCTCCCAACAGAGTGTATTGCAATAACAAAACACTGTCGAGCGGAAGGTATTAAATTATATCGCATTATCCTACGTCTCACAAACATAGTGTAATTTAGGTTTTGTTCACAGTAAATAACATTTGTAAGAGAAGCGGATATGTCATCATAAGTTATTAGAGATGATGTTTCGCCACTGCCGGACATCCATCTACCCCCAGTAAATTTGCCATTAGGACGCTGTGTAAGCGAAGGCACAAATACTTTAGGATGCTGCAGCAGTCACGAAAAAATGTATTATTTTATATTTGTACGAAGTACAGCCCAATTTGTAGACATTTACAAATACTTTTCTTCGAATAAAGAAATTTTTGACAGTTTTTTTGCATAATGACCTGTCATAATCACAATTTTAGTGCTTTTGGAAAGTACAAATAAAATTAATGGAAATATTTACAGAAAATTTAACAAGGTTTACTGAAACATTGCGTTTTAATTCATTTTGAGGTATGCTTAACAAAATCTATTTTACCAAATCTCAAATACTGCTACAAACCAAAAATTTGCAAAAAAAAAGGTCCTTAATTTGAGCTATTTTTTAAAAACTGCGAAAACATTTCACAGCTTGATAAATAACATTTCTTGAAGTAACTCAAGATATCTCAATGAATTAACCGCATTTCGGTAAGTGAGTTAGTTTTTATCATTCACGTCCCAAATCACTAAAATTGTGATTCTGACATACTATTGTGCAAAAAAAAAAAAAACGCGTTCTACAGTTTTTTATTCGATAAAATAGTATTTGCAAAGTAATGTCTACAAGTTAAGCAGTATTTAGTACAAGCAAAAAATAATTAATTTTTTCGTGATCTGCCCCTTAGACACAACACACTTGTTTCCTGACATAATGAGTTAGTGGAGAGAGCTGTGTGCATTCTAAAGAGACATTATTGTTCGAACCCGTTCGTCAGGGGAGATTCTCCAGCAGTTAAACGCACCTCAGTCTACTTGTAGGCAGTATCGTTTTGAAGAGAGAATTTCAGGGAAGCATTAACCACAAGCATCACTATCGTGGACCAAATAAACTTAATTCACTGTTTCTTTCCTCTTTTTAAAAATCATATCTTAGAAAAATTACCCCATGTTTAAATGCTTGGTGGTTTACTATGCCATGTATCGCAAGCGTTTTGGTACATCTGCTAACACAAATACACCTCATTTTTTATTAAATTAAACTTTTACTTATATTTATAGGCATTGATTAATATGAACAAAAACATAGAGAAAAATGTTGTGTTGGTAATGCTCAGTATTAAGTAGTTCTTATGCAAAATATTATTACGCTGCTTTCCCACGAATGCGATGCTGTGTCCCTTTCGTGTGATTCTCGAGACTCGGTTAAGCTTTGTTTGCACGAGGTGGAGAGTAAAACTTGAGCAGGGNCCCTTTCGTGTGATTCTCGAGACTCGGTTAAGCTTTGTTTGCACGAGGTGGAGAGTAAAACTTGAGCAGGGCTTCAGAAAAGTCGGAAGTAACCATTAACGAATTATACCTGTGTATGTAGTATTGACAGTGAAATTTTGTGGCGGTACAGTTTATAACATGAGCTGATTTTTCTTGTCTCTGGCCTGGGTCATTGATTTCATGGATGGATAAAAGGAACCCTGGCCGTACCAAGGCATTTCGAGCAGTAATACGCTCATCTCACCGTCGCGACAGTTTGGAGCACGTCCTTTGACGTGCCGGCGTCACCATTGTCCAGTCCACAAAGTAATTAAATAAACTGCATCGTAGTATTCAGTTGGACTGCACAGCAGGCCCGCTCAGAGACCCGACTTCAACCCAGTAAACAAGCTCGTTTGGACGAGCTTACAGGGAGGCTGGAGATTAAATTCCACTTGCTGTATACCAGAACTTAGCGAAGAGCAAGTGCGAGTAACTAGTACGAATAAGAATTATCATATATTGAACATATTTACGTTGCTTTAATTGTAGTTTTGCGTTATCATTGCATCAGTTAAGTTATCGATCCCGTGACATGCGCGGTGGAAGGATGCAAAATTGGCATTAGTTTAGACCCAAAGCAAGGCATTAGAAATGTCGCAGTTAACCGCTGATAGCCGTGGTTAGGAGAAGTCACATGGACTCACAGGGGTATACTCGATGATCCTTAAATTTTTCATGTAATTTTTGCAAACATTTTGTAAAGTTATTGATTATGAAAATGGTTTTAATTTTACTTGGGGTGGAGGAAAACAAAGAAGAGGAGAAGTGCCCCGTAATTAAAAGTTAAAAAGGAAATAAAAGTGTTGTTACTTTCTATAAGTCACCCTCTTTAACTAACTATCAAGTGCCACTACTAAATTAATTTTTTCCATCATTTTTTTTGCCTCCGATTTGTGTCATTATGGACGACATGGCTGTGTAGTTGGGGGCGACTTATCTACTTCATGATCGAAAATCAGGCTTATCTTGACGTCTCCTGCTGTTTGTACCCTATCAATTAAAACACTACAATTTAACAAAATCTCTATTACAAAAATCTTTGAAATTTTTTTGCTACCAATATAATTGTTTATATGCCGGTGAGTAAATGACTACGAAAACCTCTTCAATGCAATGTTCCCATTAATACGAAGTCTTCTTCTTTCTGCTTGAAGTGAGATAGAAATGAAATGTTAATTACTGTGCTTAGTAAAAATATTTGTTAATTTGTATAGCAATGTAATGCTTAGTCCATTGGCAAAAAGAAGTAATGCTGCTGATTCGATGGTCTTATTCTCCAACATGCTGTATTAAGAGATTTGTTATCCCAGATTTTCGAGATTTTTATAACTATCGCTAATATCAGTTAATTCAAACCTCATTATCAAAAACAGTAAAACATGCCGGTTTCATGAGGTTCGTTAACATCACGGATGCTTTTAAAGATAGATTTTGAGACATTTTCAGTTGGCCTCGACCTGCTACAGGTAGTTTGAAACTGTAGTGATGTTCGTGCGGAAGTATTCCTTTACGCGTTACCCCTCCCTCGCGCCAAGTGCGAACGTTGAAATCATCAACATTTCCCTTCCCGCCGGTATTTAATTTTAATTGGCGAAATTACCGCTCGCTAATTTCGCTCTGCTCTACGCGACTGGTTTCGAAGTGTAATTAAAGGTTCACCGAGGTATTTTTTTTTTCTTCTTTTCGCGCGACGCGAGTTTGGGGAAGAGGAAATCAGAGAAGTAAAAATTAAACCAAAAAAAT
>NQII01009600.1:0-47241 GCA_002778355.1 Clitarchus hookeri | reverse complement strand
TAAATATATAGGTAGAATATGGTGTGTTGGTAATGCCTAGCAATAAATATATAGGTAGAATACGGTGTGTTGGTAGTGCCTAGCAATAAATATATAGGTAGAATACGGTGTGTTGGTAATGCCTAGCAATAAATATATAGGTAGAATAGGGTGTGTTGGTAATGCCTAGCAATAAATATATAGGTAGAATATGGTGTGTTGGTAATGCCTAGCAATAAATATATAGGTAGAATATGGTGTGTTGGTAATGCCTAGCAATAAATATATAGGTAGAATATGGTGTGTTGGTAATGCCTAGCAATAAATATATAGGTAGAATATGGTGTGTTGGTAATGCCTAGCAATAAATATATAGGTAGAATATGGTGTGTTGGTAATGCCTAGCAATAAATATATAGGTAGAATATGGTGTGTTGGTAATGCCTAGCAATAAATATATAGGTAGAATATGGTGTGTTGGTAATGCCTAGCAATAAATATATAGGTAGAATATGGTGTGTTGGTAATGCCTAGCAATAAATATATAGGTAGAATATGGTGTGTTGGTAATGCCTAGCAATAAATATATAGGTAGAATATGGTGTGTTGGTAATGCCTAGCAATAAATATATAGGTAGAATATGGTGTGTTGGTAATGCCTAGCAATAAATATATAGGTAGAATATGGTGTGTTGGTAATGCCTAGCAATAAATATATAGGTAGAATATGGTGTGTTGGTAATGCCTAGCAATAAATATATAGGTAGAATATGGTGTGTTGGTAATGCCTAGCAATAAATATATAGGTAGAATATGGTGTGTTGGTAATGCCTAGCAATAAATATATAGGTAGAATATGGTGTGTTGGTAATGCCTAGCAATAAATATATAGGTAGAATATGGTGTGTTGGTAATGCCTAGCAATAAATATATAGGTAGAATATGGTGTGTTGGTAATGCCTAGCAATAAATATATAGGTAGAATATGGTGTGTTGGTAATGCCTAGCAATAAATATATAGGTAGAATATGGTGTGTTGGTAATGCCTAGCAATAAATATATAGGTAGAATATGGTGTGTTGGTAATGCCTAGCAATAAATATATAGGTAGAATATGGTGTGTTGGTAATGCCTAGCAATAAATATATAGGTAGAATATGGTGTGTTGGTAATGCCTAGCAATAAATATATAGGTAGAATATGGTGTGTTGGTAATGCCTAGCAATAAATATATAGGTAGAATATGGTGTGTTGGTAATGCCTAGCAATAAATATATAGGTAGAATATGGTGTGTTGGTAATGCCTAGCAATAAATATATAGGTAGAATATGGTGTGTTGGTAATGCCTAGCAATAAATATATAGGTAGAATATGGTGTGTTGGTAATGCCTAGCAATAAATATATAGGTAGAATATGGTGTGTTGGTAATGCCTAGCAATAAATATATAGGTAGAATATGGTGTGTTGGTAATGCCTAGCAATAAATATATAGGTAGAATATGGTGTGTTGGTAATGCCTAGCAATAAATATATAGGTAGAATATGGTGTGTTGGTAATGCCTAGCAATAAATATATAGGTAGAATATGGTGTGTTGGTAATGCCTAGCAATAAATATATAGGTAGAATATGGTGTGTTGGTAATGCCTAGCAATAAATATATAGGTAGAATATGGTGTGTTGGTAATGCCTAGCAATAAATATGGAAAATATTGTAACACTGAGTGCTTTGCGTTGTCCTTTTGGTGAGATTTCCTTAACCCGGTTAAGCTTTGTTTGCATAACGCGGAGAAATATTCTGGAAGTACAACTTCAGCAGGGATTTCGAAAAGTTGGAAGTAACCGTGAATGAGCTATATATGTGCTGCGCAAAGTAGTACTACCCATATTTACATACACTTACTTAAATTCTAAGAACTTACAAGCTGCTGCTTTTCGTTGGTAANGGAATATTCTGGGAGTACAACTTCAGCAGGGATTTCGAAAAGTTGGAAGTAACCGTGAATGAGCTATATATGTGCAGCGCAAAGTAGTACTACCCATATTTACATACACTTACTTAAATTCTAAGAACTTACAAGCTGCTGCTTTTCGTTGGTAAAGAGAATGGAGAAAGACGTCATCTTTATTTTATTTTGCAAACAACAGAACTTATAATAAATTGCTAAACAAAGAAAGAACACGTTCTCACTAAGTACTAATCGCTAATCATAGTCACTCCTTCACTCTTAATTAAATATTTTATTAGTGCTGTCGAAATGTACACATAAACCATAAGATATTTTACATTATGAGGAAGACCATATTTCTCGATAAGAGAAGTAAAGTGAAAAAAAAATGTATATGAACACTGGTAACCACAAATTGCGCTCATTACATCCTCAAATTGATTAGAAACAATGCTTTCACCACAATTTAAAGAAAGTTAATATATTTTAACAATTCACTCATCTGATTAATTACGTCGACTTCCCAATTTAAGCATATATCCTCCAAATTAAAAATAATTATATTAGTGAGTGTGAAACACCCAGAAATATATATTACTTCCACGTTCAGAGCTTCAAACAAAAATAATATTTTAATAAGGTCATAATTTTCAGGTAATTATGCTTAATCGCCAAAATGATGTAGACTATTTACTCATCTATATGCCACAATTGACTCGGTGTCAGCAAATAATTGAGTAAGCCTTCAACTTATTTAGCCACTCAAAAATGCCCTTACATTGAACCAACTGTAGTTACAACAGTGGCATCTTGCTGTTGCCACATACAACCACCTTCTTCGAAATACAGGTCCAACAAAATACCTGCCGTTCCTGAAATCATTACTTCGACCGTTTCGACTGTAGATTTCCGACCTCTGTCATCAGACAATGCATTAGTAACAAATTGCTATTCACCACCCATATATTCTGGCTATATTTAAACATTTTAGTGGCCGTATTTTTCTCGATGTGTGTTCCTTATTTAACCCTCTAACTATGCAACTTAAAATTTTGTCATTTTTGATTCAAGTGTGTAAAATTATTGTACATAGTATATGACAGAAACTACATGTAAGCCTGTTACAGAGTCGAACACTATTACACGGAATGGTCTGAGTGAATAAGTGTAACGTTAAGGGTCATACAGTGAAATTTGTGAAATTAGGTAGTATGTCACCTTCATATGCTAAAGTCAGTTTAAAGAATCGTATATGGTAAGAATCACTACAAAATAATTTTGGCAAGCCATCAACTGAAACTAGACGTGTCTTTTCAAACGAAGAATTTAATGTGGAAAAACCAAATAATACTTACTAAAAGACATAATTAACCTGATACTATTATATACATATATCGGTTTATCTTGTGCCATCTTGTAATATTTGTATGGCGGTGGCAAGACTTCTAAGCAAGGAAGAGGAATTGTGATCTTGGCTGCAGTATACAGTAGGTAGGTAGGTTGGCTTAACTTCTCGTCCACAGCGAGGTCATTAGAGGCGGAGAAAGTTATTCAGGGAATAGAGATTGGAAGGAATGGGAAGGAATCCGTCATGACTGAGGTTTTTTCTACTAAGATTGAGAAGCTCAATGCTTTTAGTCTGGGAAATAACATTTTTCGCCACTAGGTAAGCGCTAGTATTGCATGTGTACCGAATTTATTTAGTATTTTCTACTTTTAAAAAACCCGTAATTGTAATAATTTTAAATAAATTATAAAATATCTACTTTTAACAAAGTGAAATATTTATATTTTCTTATTCACCTAGCTTCAAATTTTAATTTTATATGTCCTCTTTGTAACACTAGCGCTTACCTAGCGGCGGAAATTTTCCCTATGCCAAACTCTTCAACATGAAAACTCGTTGTTTTTCTAAAATGAGTAGAATTAACCTTAGCCGTGGCCTTTGTTAATTAATCCTCCCAGCATTCGCGTGGGGTGATTTCGGGAAACCATGGAAAACCTAAATCAAGGATGGCCGGACCGAATGCTAGTCTAAAGTTGAACCACTGCAACACCTCGCTCGGTCACAGAATATGATAACAGTCTCTTTAAATTCCTCAATTATTTTTCTATTCAGTCCCCAGCACATATCTCACACCAAACTAGCCATCACGTGAAATATCTACCACGTATAAGTCATGAGGACAGCAACCAATATCGTTGGTTGGCCTCTCTCTACTCCGGATGTTGTGAAGACCAAGAGGTGACTCTACAAAACAAGCAATGAATATTTAATAAACATTTAGTTACGTCAGATACCATTGGACAGCAGTGATCAGCCTCACTGATGACAGTTGTACTGCTTCATCAGTCTTCTGTAGCAACACAACACTGGGAAGACTATAATAACACACTCCACGAGGATGCAACAAATCCCAGAAGAACCTATTATGTTGGAGCGTTATAGCTGTTTAACTTTTTCCCACATTTACAGTGATCAGTTTTCATTTAATGACGGTAATCATTCCTATATTTTAAACAATGTTCACACCAAGATTCCCTATGCCAATATTCCTGAAAAAAAGCACTTTGAAAGAGGTCTTGATCAACGAGGACTAGAGCAAAACTTGCGGAACGGTATAAGACGCTCACTCCCACAATAAGTGTTGCGGGTGTATCAGTGATTAGTGCTATAACTAAGTAATAATGGTTTAGTAAGAGCTAATTGCGTTGTGGGAAGTGTCGCTCACTCACCATAGGGACACTTAATTACTCAACAACATACATAATTAAAACATTTCATTTATTTACAACCTTCGTAACTAGTACCATCTTAACCTAATACAATTCACACTACTTGTAAGAGCATTCGTAAGCTATTTGTTTTTGACATCGTATTATCTTTTCACGTGTGGATCACGTTTGCTGAGAGTTCAATATTCTTTAAACCATTATATTTTATTCTAAAAAAAAAAGGTTTGAAGATGCATTATTTACTGACACATTCTGCCCTTAGGTGGTTGGCATTCCTGATTACATAACTTAAAGGATTTGTCTTATAAACAACGATGTTACTAACAAATTCCGTTACTGCGTTCTTTTTACAGCAAACCAAATGATCTGAGTTATTTTCAACATTTTATTAAGATGTTTACATTTATCAGTTGCATCCGAGACCGACTCATGCTGAAGTCGAACATGACTAACTCTAAATAGTGCTCGTCTCGCTGGCTGCTATATAATTGAAGCTCTACTGTTTGATAATAGAGAATGTCACAGTATTATAGCTGGTAAGTGAGGAACTTTGCTTAAGCAACACGCCCCTGCACATGTATTAAACACTTTGTAAACTTAAGCTTATTTAAATGCCGTGTTCATACCTCAAATATTCCTTCAGATATGCGAAGAGCAATAAGGGCGTAGAGATGAATGGGAGCTACAACTGGCGTGAGCAATGTCGTGAGTGATGTCAAGAGGACACCATAACCATATACATTGGCACCACCATACTTTACAGCCAGGACTCCTCCGGCTATATTCGTTAAGACGTAGCCGTAGTAGAAAGCACTGAGCAGGAAACCACGTGTCTTCGTATCCCAGTCGAAGTCTTGAACCTGTTCAATTAGTCCATGTGAAATGCTTAATGCAATAAAATATACATTAAGGAAATATATACAGTCTTACCTAATTTACTGCAAAAGTGTATTTTATGTTAAAAATGGTATAAGTTATTGTAGGGACGTATCTGTAAATACATTTATTTCACGCAGTTACCTGTACGATAACACGTATGTATTTATATTAAAATTTCAAATGTATTAAAAAAATTTTAATTCTTTTTTAATTCCTACATTTATATAATTATATATGTATTTTTTTATTTGCACAAGGAAAGAACTAAATTCCCTGATATTCAAAATAAAATATGTATACGTTAACATTAGATATAAATAGTATGCATGTAACTGGCGTTATTAAATATACAAAGAAAAATATTTTATTTAATATATATTTAGTACATTTTGTTAAGTATATTTGGTTAACAGTATAAATTATGAAATGCTCCATTCATGAAATTATATATGAAAACAAATAAACCTCAGAAAAAATTGAAATCAGCGTTAAATGCTAACAGTTCTTGTGATATAAACCACACTAAAAGAGCAAGCAAACAAATATGTGTTTGTAGGCTGAGTTGCAAACTTAATATTCTACAAGAAATACAATTAATGAGGTTTAATGACAAATATCTATCAGTTTTTCAAGAGCCCAACAAAAATTCTGAAACGTTTTTTGATGTGGGAGCTTTATAACCAGAGAGTAAGCAAAAGTGACAATAACGTTTATGTCAAAGACCAAGCAACATGGCAAGATGTATAACAAATGAGCGCAGGGTCACATGCTGAGTAAATACACTGTACTTACATGTACTTTTGTTCCGTTCTCGTTGGTCATTGTATAGTTTTCAGTCATCGAGAACACTGCGACAGTCATGTTTGCACGTAATAGAGATTTAACAAACTGTCCAAGAAAGATGATAATAACAACATAATTTCTTCTTCGTCTCCAGATTTTCCATCTTGATCCGAGACCATCATCGTATATTTTATCTTGGCTAGAAAGAAAAATGCGTGATTTAGTATTTAAAACCATTAACACAAGATAGTGTACCTTCATTAACAAGTAACATTGGTTAACTAACTTGGTTTCTGCTCTATGTTACTTTATACCTAGCTGGTTTTTAGTGCAAGGTGCGGTTAATTGGATGGGTTAAAAAAGTCCCAAATAAAAAATAATTTTAGTACAGAGCATAATTGCAAGCACAAAAATAGAATATTGTTTTGCCTTTCTATAGAAAATAAATAATTTTAATTTAATGAAATTCAAGTACTGAAATTGAGCAAATCAGAATTACCCGCTAGATTGCAATTTAAGAAATTTCGAGGGGCTATTTGGTTAAGATGGTGGGGTAGTTAGGAAAGCGATGAATAAATTATATTATGGTTAAAACAAGTGTAATATTTAAACATTTTGTACAGTACAAGAGTGGAAAAAATGAAAGTGAAATTTAAAAGGAATTACCATTTACGGCTTATTAAAAAACTACGTTAATTGTTCGTATGAATAGTTCTTCGTTCTCTTCATCACAAAATTAGTTTACAAGCATTTACCACAGATGAATTGCTTCCTTCCTTCAGCTCCAGCGCACTTATAATGGCACCATACATCACAGTTCTGGCAGTGAATACAAGCACTGACTAGGGTAGATGGCTTCTTGACAATATGAGGACAGTGCAGTTGAACGTTTTACCTTTTAACTTTTGAGACGGAGCTGTTCTTCTTGCTGTAGCTAGATTGAGGTTGTTTCCCTCTTATTTATAAGTCTTTCTTTGCCTTGACAACTTCTACATTCTGTGGTGATGTGCTCTGGTAAGCTCTTGGCTCTTTTTAAGCTCTTCTTTTGATTACATTCTTCTCAGGACTATGATGAACTGGTGTTTCCGCAGTGACGCAGGCAGAGGCCTGAGAAATGTTTGGCATAGTCTGTTGACCTAGAATTCTTTCTTCGTTCTGCACCTCATTAGATGTTGTCATTGGCAGTGGAATGTGAAAATTCCTGTGCAGGCAAACTCATCAGCTGCTCGTCCAACAGCTGCTGCTTAGTTTCCGTACAGAGAATGAGACCTGCGTCACCGCGTGTAGCGTCAGGCTTCCTCTAATTAAGATTTTGAGCCTGCAAAACCAAGACACAATATTACCGGGCCATTTTGTTCTCTTTACAAGAATATGCTATCTCAATGTCACATTTCGTGACATAAGAACCTGATGCTACGCGTAATTATTTCTGAGCCAGGCCAAATTGACGGCTTTCAAAAGTTTAAGACGTTCAGCAAGGGACTTGTTAATTTCGTATGTGAAAACCGAAGGATGGATTAAAAATACTCCCTTCTTTGGTGCAGGTGCTATATCTTCCTTGCCATTAAGATTATTTATTTTTGTCTGAACGTTTGCATACAATGTAGTTTATGGTACAGAGATTTATTAACTTGCTCATAGCAAATACATATCGCCCTTTAAATCAGACGTTTCTGCCATTCCAGTGTTTCATTCTCCCACTGCAGCCGTCAGTTACTCCTTTTATAATGTTTTACTATCTGAATTTAAAAACGGAGATATTATTTTCGGGTTGTGAGAACAATAATAACAAAAAAGGTCGTTATCAGAATAACACCTCGAATTTCTGTCCTAATAGCCCTCCAAGATACGCAGTAGCGTGCCAGGACGTAGTTCTTATTCCAGACTATAGACTGCGCTGTTATGCAGTTTCAGGTGCGGCAAGAAACTGAGGATGCGTCCTCCATATAAAGTAATGCGATAGTAGACATACGGAAATCTTAAAAGTTATGTTCTTACACTAAACAATTACATGCCACGTTGATAACTTACCTTCAATAACAAAAAATATTTATCTTCCTTCAGAACATCAGCCCTTATACAAAACAAACCGCAAACGTATAGCAATACTCAAACTTCCACTCTGTCGCATGGAAAACAACATGGCGTCTTTAGTTGCCACGCAGAATGCGCAAAACCTTATAATTATCCGAAAAGTCCACTATCTGAATAACCCTAATGTACCCTAGTCCGAACGCTTATTACCTTACTATGTAACATAGAGAATTAAAGAAAGTTCAACAAAGTTTTTACTTACTTCTCAATTAATGTCTCCATTTCAGCACACGAAGATTCATGCTCATTGACGCCTTTACTATTATCTTGCTGCAGACGGTTCATTTCTGGTAAAGTGGTTTTGATATTGAATCTTGTGAAGTGCGACAAAGCCCACGAAATCTGAAATTCACATATATCAGACATTATTACTGCTGCTACCTAAACAAATGTAGATTGAAATAAAATAGTAATGAATGAATAAATAATATAAAATTACATGCCCTTTATTATTCCGTAGATCCGGCAAGAAAGAGCAAATTATTTAGATATGCTCACATAGTATTTGAGAGTTGTATGCATAATTTACATGTATGTGTTTGAGTCACCTGAGATTGCACTCTCACTTAAACGTAAGCTTCTTGGGTAATACTGAGCGGACAACTGAAAACTGAGTAAAGTATTTGCGTACCAGATAATTAAAACAGATAGTATTTTATGCAAAAGTACATTTTGGCATTGTCAACACACAGCTATGCATACTGCCCCCAACGCTGTATCCAGGAATGCCGGCCAAAATATACAAGACATTTAAGGTGTGTATTTATATGAACACACTACCTGAAAATATGATTTGTCGAAAATGTGTTAACTTGCCGCTAATAACTTTATACACAGTCATAAAATAATTTCTGTGTTATGATAAACTCTTGTGAGCAATGTTTCATTGAAACCTTATCAACTATATATGAGTTGTAACGAGTTGTGATCAGGTCTTAGCAGAGCGGCCTGCCTGACCAAACTTTCACATATTTATACAGGCCACTGGCCGTGATTGCTGAAATTAGTTGTGTAATCGGAAAGCTAAGAAACCCCCTCCACGGGCCAGTAAACGGGAACAACGCAGCCGATATAGGACATAAGGAAGTGAATACACTCTAACCCACTTAGCCTATAAGGCCTTCCGGGTCTCCTATTTTCTACTATATGCTATTATTGATTTAAGTTTCTAGATATTGTTTATTTATTGGTTTCTTGTTATTTGTTGACTATATAAATTCCACTCTGCCAAGGCAACGCTTAAACTGAAACATCGAAATTCATTTAAAATTATTCGCGTAAAACTTTTGTTCAGCAAAGTAAAAGTTTAAAGTAAAATTTTATTAAGATCGTTTATGCAAAAAAAAAAAAGAAAAGTTTAAACGCTTGGAAATCTCCAGCAGGAGGAGCGGTGACTATTAGCCTGACAAAAGTTAGTTGACGCGGGGAGCCACGGGGAGGCTGTCACCCAGACCTTGCTCCTCCTGCAGTTACAATTGAAAACAACATAATATCAACTAATAAAAACACATATTAATATATAGACTCCACATGGAGTAATGGGTACAAAGAACCAAGAATATAATAAAACGAGAGACAAGTTTTTTTTCACTGTTCCCTGGCAGCCTTGCCAGCAAGCGTGGCGCTACCGGGGCCCTTGCCCAGTAAACTGGGCGCCCCACTGGCCTCGCCTGTCAGGGCCTACTTTACTTGTCCCCAGTATTATAACCTGTATTAAAATCTTAAAACCTTAAAACTTTAAAACCTTAAAACCTTAAAACAAACTAATCCTTAAAATCATTGTTAATAGTTTTGACAATTATATATATATATTTATTTTTTTTTTAAATTTGAATTTGCCCTATTTAAGAGCGCTTGGAACCATTTTGGTTGAGTTTTCTTGCTGCCCAATATTCCTTCATGAGTTGTGACTGTCTTTGTTTTCTTTCCTCCGTGAAGGTGTAGTTGTTTTTCCTTCTGATTTTGGGTTCAAATTTTGCAGTGTCGACCAATCTTCTGAAGGTTTCACGGTCTCTCGTGTTTTCTTCTGTAATTGAAAGTGATTTTAGGTCGTTTCTGACTTCTTGTAGCCAATTGGTGGGTGTTTTTAGACTGTTGTTGTGATCGAAAATCTTTTTGGTTAGTCTGTAATTGTCCATTCGTTGTAGGTGGCCATAGAATTTTAGCCGTTTTTTTCTAATGTTCTCTGTAATTGGTTCTACTTTGGTATAAAGTTCGTTGTTGCTTTTGCATCTGTATGTTCCGTCTTCTGTTCTTCTTGGGCCTAGAATTTTCCTGAGGATCCGTCTCTCTTTTTTCTCGAGTTCTTCTCGTTGTCCTACCTTTTTTAATGTCAAGGTTTCTGCACCGTATGTTGCTTGTGGCCTAATTACTGTTTGATAGTGTCTGATTTTGGCTTGCCATGAGATCGTCTTCTTGTTATAGCGATCTTGAGTGGTTCTGTACGCGTTCTCCATTTTTTGTGTTCGGTTTGTGATGGCAACATTGTCTAGACCGTTGGTCTGTATCCATTCGCCTAGGTACTTGAATTTATTGACCCGTTTGATTTTGCCGAATTCTGTGATGATGTGTTTTCCTGTTGGTCTGTGTTCCATATATTCTGTTTTCTTGTAGGAGATTTGGAGACCGGTTTTTGTGGCAATTTTGTGGAGTGTTTCAATTGCGACTTTGGCGTCGGTTGTGTTTTCTGATAGGATGGCAATGTCGTCTGCGAAAGCGAGGCATCTGACCTCAAATTTCTTCTGGCCTCTCCCAAAGGTCAGACCCTGGATTCCGAGTTGTTTCAGTTCTTTCTCCCACTCTTTTACGATTTTGTCCAGGACTAGGTTGAATAGGATCGGGGAGAGTCCGTCGCCTTGTCTGACACCTGTTTTGATTTTAAATTCTTTCGACAACTCGCCCAGAAATTTAACTCTGGACGTTGTGTCGGTTAACGTCTGTTCGATTAGAGCTCTTGTGTTTGCATCTATTCCCAGTTCTTTTAGTATTTGGAATAGCGTGTGTCTATCGATGGAGTCGTAAGCTTTTGTGAAATCGATAAAACTGATGACTGTGTTCTTGTTTCTGAGTGTTCGGTTCCTTAGGATCGATTTCAGGTTGTGTATTTGTTCAGGGCATGATCGGCCCAATATATCTTATCCACAAAACTTTCTATTACATTATATATTCTATTGTCATAAATGTTATAGTTTATAAGTGGCCATTGTTCGTTCTCGTCGAGTAATTCGTTTCTTAGCTGTAGTCTTTCTGTGTCAAACATTTTACACATATACATTATATGGTAACCATTTTGTATTCCTTGACCGCATTCGCACATATCATCTTCCAATTTGTTTATTCTTTTAAGATAACCTTTAAATTGTCCATGTCCACTTATTATCTTTTTGATATTATTACTTAAAGTTACCTTACTGTTGTACCAATCTTCAACGTTCTTAATATAATTTCTTGTTTCGTTGCTACCTTCTTTTTGTCCCCATTCATGTTTCCAATTTTTGACTGTAATATTATAAATCTTCATTTTCATTTGCTTTATACTTGAAACTTCACCGTCATCCTGTTTGTTTATCCATCTTCTACTGTCTTGTGAAAATCCTTGATAGCTTGTTCCTTCAAGTTCAATCCAGTAGTCTGTATATTTCAATTTGTAAATAATGTTCTTATTGTGTATTTCGTAATCTATAGGAAGTATTTTATTTAATATGACAGTTGATGCAAATGAGGTTGTTGGCGTCATTTCATATAATTTAATGAGTATATTTCTTTGAAGGGCTCTGAGTTTTGTAACCAACTGTGTATTAATGATTCTATCGTCCAGTGCTATTGTTCCATAAGTAATGACACTTAAAAATATTGTTTTATATAATATGGTTCTTTTGGAATTGTTATATTTAGCATACTTCCATATTTTATTTTTAAGTTGGTTACACATTGTTATGAGCTTATGATTCAAATAATTAACATGTGGTATAAATGTTAGTTTGTTATCGATGATAATTCCAAGATATGTGGTTTGTTTAACTATTTTTATATTTTGTTTATTATATTTGATTGTGGGTGGTCTTAAATCCATGTTTCCTTTAACTATAATTCTATTTTCTAAAACCATATTGATATTTATATAAAACTATTTCCGTCTGTTCCATAATTCTATTTAAAATTATTCTTTCGAATATTTTGCCAAAGATAGGTAAAAGACATATAAGACGATATGAATTTGCATTAATTTTAGGTTTATTGTTACCTTTATAAAGAATCACAATTATAGCAGTTTTCCATTCTTTTGGAAATATACCGTTATGCAGACACATGTTCATAATTACCAGTAGTTCATCTTTTATTATATCCCACAATTCTCTAATTACTTCAACTGTGATGTTGTCGTTGCCTGGAGCCTTTTTTAGTCCGCTATTCATCATAGCGCTCTCTAATTCTTCCATTTTTATCGTTCCAGATTCATTATGTTCTTCAATTTCTACAGTTTCAATTTCTTCTGCAATATTCCTATCTGTGTCTGGTAGTAGTGTGTTTATTAACGTTGTATATGTCTATTTTATACCATTTGTGTATCTGCCTTCGTGTAGGATCATTCCAATCTTTTCGTATTTCCTAATTTTTTTTCTAGTGAGTTTATCGGGTAAGTTCCATATATCTTTACGGCTTTCGTTAATGACCAACTCTATCCATTTAGATTGCATGTTTGCTCTTATCATTTTTTTATATGTCTTTCTTTTTAACTTATAGTCATCCTTGTAAGTAATCTTGGCGGCACACGGGCAACATTTCCTAAAGCGTCTATTCTTATGCCTTACAATTTCTTTCATTTCTTTGAGTTCTTTACTCCACCACCACACATTCACTCCTTTAATAACATTAGTTTTAGATCTTATCTTTTGTTTACAAGCTACCACTATTGCTTCTCTTAATCTTGTAATTCTTTCGTCCACACTAATTGACATTTCAGTCTCCGTGTTTCTTTTCATATCATTGGCTATTTTTTGTCTTGCAACCTTCCAGTCTTTGACCAAATTGTGTAGTCTTGTTTTATCCTCTATTGTTTCTTTACCTGTTATCCACTCCCAGCTGATTTTATTATGATCGCTAATTCCGGGATCCACTGTCCAGTTTGTACACTCATTAAATACATTTTTTGTTACAAAGGCAATATCTATGTTTTCCTCCCCGTGGATTGAATCGTATGTATAGATGTTTCCTTCAATATTTAGTATTTTCATATTGTTCTTACTTATGAGTTCTTCAATTTCTTCGCCCCTTTTATCTCTCTTCTTAGAATACCATACAGGGGATTTAGCATTAAAGTCACCAACCACTAATAAGTTGTTTTTATTTTCTTCTAGAATGATGTTATTTATAAAGTTTATGTTATTATTTATTTCTTTAGATGGTGGACAATAGGTATTTATTATTGTAATTTCCTTGTTATTTATGATAGCTTTTATTGTTACGATTTCATTGTTGGTAAATTGGTTTAACATAATACATTTTATATTTTTATGACATATTGTTATATTATAGATTTTTTCATCTGATTGGTTGTACATAACATTCCAATTACTATTCATGTTAGTGAATTTACCCTTATATGTGTAAGGTTCTTGAAGTAATGCGATCCCAATACCTTCACTTATTATTTCTTCAACCATATTCATAGTGTTTACCCTTGAATTCTGAAGGTTTTGTTGGACTATTCTTATATTGCTAACGTAATTTTGGTCTTTCTTAACTTCCATAGTCTGTTTTTGTAAGTTTTGCTGGACTATTTTCAATCTATTGTTTTCCTCATACTCCATAATCGATTTCTTTCCGTAGTCTTTCTTTTGCATTTCTGAGTACAGGGCATGTCAGATCCTTTGCGGTATGGTTTATGTTTTGTCCATCCTTTTTTTCTCTTGTGCAATTTATGCATTTTGCATCCTTTACCGTACAGTTGGCTTCTGAATGTCCTTCCTCTGCGCTGTGCCCACATGCACTATTAATTTCCTTACACCATTTGTTTGTATGTCCATAACGTAGGCATTTCGTGCATCTCATTGGAGATAAGAATTCCTTAGTATTATGCACTTTCCAATCGCAGTATATTTTAGGTCTCTGTTCTATGATTTTATATATTTGTGGACTTATTTCCATAATTACGTTATTGTAATTATTCTTAGGTTTTGTTTTGAAAAGTATCTTGCTTGTACTATAGAACTCTTCCTTAGGTATCTGTGTGAAATTTTGTAGGTATATTTCTTCAACAAATACTTCATCATCTTTATTTGTTTCGACATCAAAAATGATTATTTTTGGTTTTTTCTTCTCTTTTCTTATAATGTTAACATTTAATTTTTTCTCGATGATCTCTTTTTCCCTTTTCTTTGCCTGATCCTCGCTCGAAAGATCCATGCCTATGTTGTTCCTCACCTTCCATGTGTTGTTCATTTGGATATTTTTTTCTTTTGGTCTTATGTATCTCATAACTTCGTTTCTTGTAACCTCGCTGCTGTTGCCTGTTCTAGCTATAGCTGGCTCTATGATTAATACCACTGGTTCTTCTCTCTTTCTATGCCGATATAGGACAGTGTATCCCGTGGGCGGTGTCATTTGTCGTCGGGCCATTGGAGCGAAGACCACTGAAGATGGGTGTGTCCGGGCGTCTACTTCCGCCATCTTATTAAGCCTCCAGAATCGTGAACAAGGTGGGCACTTTCCAATTAGACTTTACTCAGAATGTGGCTAATTATACCTTTATAAAATATAAAAATTATTTTTCAGGATATTTTTATTGTTCCCCCGCGTAAAATTAATCATATTAATATGAAATACTATTGTACAACTTTAATGTTAAATAAACCCCTTCCGTATAATGTTCACTTGATAACTCTTATCAATAACTTGCTACAGTCGGTTCACGACTGAAAGAAACTTTTGAAAATCAACGTTTGAAAAAACACCCTAGCCGTTAGCTACATGCATTTAACATTACAACCAGCGGCGAGCGTGGATACAGTTATGCCGTTAGGTTGCCAGCACAAAGAGAGGAAATAGTTCCAAAGTTTTAACGTAATTGTTAATTTATCGCTTACAAATTGGTTTCGAAAAGACCTGTATCTTATTATACCAATTATTAACGACGTGATGCTAACGTATTTGAATTTCAAATTTTCTTGCATAGTTCCATGATCACGCTCAAGGTGAAAGCAGAGCGGCCATTTGTTTACAAACCTTCATTCCGTGTGTTGTTGGCGAGATGTGGTTGACACACGTGCCAGAGAATTTGTACGATTATCTTGTTTAACCTATAATAATTAATTTATTGGTTTTTTTTTTTTACTAATATCCGCCCTATATTATTTCTCGTTGTGCCGATTCCATTCGTTTCTGATACCTGTATAAGGGAATTACTCGTAGTGCGTTCTCACGTGTTTAATATATTTTAAATTTATTTCAGGTTTTTTTTTCAATTTTATTTACTGCATTTTACGTTCTATGCTGCGGGAGTTTTTGTGTGCAGTCATGAATTCTAGCAAGGTGAAGAATAGAGAAGTAACCACTCTTCAACGCCAACAGGACATCATTAACCTCACCGAATCGCTGTATTCCCTAATTAGGCGAGGGGAAATGAAACTGTGCAACATCGCGGAAAGAGCGGCAGAAATGTTGAACCTCTCCAGATCCACAGTTCTAAGGTATGTTAAAGTATATGTAGTATTTACCATTGTGTTTGCAAGTTGTGTCTGCTAAGGTCAATTATGTTGGCCTATGAAATGTGTTTACAAGAAAATACAGAAAATTTGTTAACAACATGATAACATCGTCGAACGTTGTCTACGTGTCTTTTTAACGTTTTATTTGGGTAATTATTAAGTTTAGGGGGCTTTTCTGTAAAAATAACAATAATTCCATGGAAAATGGTATCTTTCCACTCCACTAATGATGCAGTACACGAATAAACGAGGGGCATTAACGTCCGACTAATTTCGTAACATGTGCCCACCTAACCTTACAGAACCTAACCCCACGATGGGTGAATCACTATTTTACATTTTTAAACTAACCTAGGATTGTTGGGTTTTACACTAACATAGGATTTTTGGATTTTACACTAACCTAGGATTGTAGGGTTATATAGACTCAAATGTGAGAGTATAAATCACCTAACCGAAAGACGGTATTACAAGGTGTAATTAAAAATAAAAACTACTTTGTGTTGGAATTTGTGTACCCATGCGAGGGATTATTCATAAACAACCCAATATATACAGTGGAAATTTATTATAAAGACAACTGACTATGGTAAGGAAAATTGCCTCTATAGTGAGTTTGTTGTAGCCAACTAATTTTCTATAGGTTATGGAGAGATTGTGCATTTTAAGATTCTGAAGAAACAGCTTGTTTTGTATTTAGAAGTTACATTGTGGCATTAATTGCCATTGTATTGCGTTACTAAATAGATTACAGTCCATATAACTAGAACTTCCCCTACTATTAAAAATATCTGTATCACTTCACTAAACACGAGAGGACATCGTAATCGATGAAATCGCAGTCATAATCCTTTAATAAAACAATTGTGTATTAATGCATTTCCCCAACACAGCTGTTCTACAGCCATTGTCTTTTAGTTATTGTAAATTATCAGTGTCATATTTTTCGCTTTCAGTGCTGCATAGCCAACCTAATTTGCATAATTTAAAAAGGACCATAATTCAGTTTTTAGGTCAACTACAGTTACTGATACCTAAAACATATAAGGGACATCGTTATGGACAATGCACCATATCACAGCACACAGGTGCGAGCTCCAACCTTTTGTTTTTGAATAAATAAAATGTTTATACTGTTTGTGACATGTCAACACAGATCAGGAAAACAGTTTCATGTAATATGATTTAAGAATATGATTTAAGAATGCCGAGCACAGTAGTTATAAAAGTTTATATTTTGGAAAGAATTGTGCCTAATTCAAACATTCTATACAACAGACATACTGTTGGCAACATTCAAGGGTAATACATTTTAATTTGTTGTATCGTGTGGTGATTTCAGCTGGAGAAGTCCCCCAACAGTAGCTGGAGGAAGGATGCCATCATCAATTGGCTGCAGGAGCACAACATTCCGTTTGCTGTATCCTTTTTTTGCAAAATCTTTTCGTGCAGTGTTAAATTGCAGGTTAATGTTGTTGAGCATTGCTTTATAGAATTATACGTATAGTAGCAGTTTACATCAGAGAGCAGCTATTGAAGCATGTAATTTTTTTGATTAATTTGTTTCTAGTTTTTGGAGTGAAGATGGATTTATTCTTTTTTTTTTTTTTATAGTTGCTGCTGTGTTGAGTTGTTTATGTACTTTTTTGTTTTGATCTATGGTAATTCTGTAGCAAATGGAATCACTGAAATCCATAAGTTATTACCTGTACTTCTAACTAACTAATATATAAATTAACAGTATTTATAAGTACTGCAGCTTATGCCTTTAGGATGTTTTAACTTAATGCAAACTGGAGATGTTAGAATACACCATTGTCAGCTTCTTTCATTATTTTAAACAAAAGTTCTCTCTAATAATTTGTTTGCTGGAGCCACATTTTTTAGTTATGTTTAATTTGTTATTGTCATTTCTTTACAAAATCTGTGGCACACTTATTTTGTTCCTTCTCTAAGCATTTGCTCAGAAACATGTTTCAATTTAATTGTTTGAATATTAGACATTAGTGAAACCAAAGTCTTTTCGTATTAGTTTTAAGTAAAATTTTTTTTTTGGAAAAAAATTTTAAGATAGCAACAGAGGTTAACAGCATTGAATAAGGGCCCGGAGCCCAACTAAAACATAAACACAGCGGCCTACCGCCGCCTCAATTATTTGAAAAAATCTGTCGGGTTGCATTTTTGTTGCAAACCCACTAGAAGAGTTATGGAAACTTCGGTTCCTGACCTCGTGACAGCACGGCCATGCGGGGGCCATGAGAGATTGGCGGTGCCATGTTTATGTTGTTGGATGGACTCCTTGAATGGTGACACATTTCAATGCAAAGTATTGCGCCACATCTATAATATATAATCAAAGTGGAAGTTTTTCTCCCCCACCCAACCCCCCAGGCAAAATGAAATCTACACACACACACGCGAAACATCAAATTTTTAATACTCACATTTTGGGTTTATAGAATGAAATGTTTTTCGCTTGCATCGCATATACTTTTGTGTGAAATTCTCAAGATTAAAAACTTTACGCTTGTGGAATATCTATTATAATATGTACATGACTTTTATAATGGGAACGTGCATGTACGGACACATGTACACCCACAGTGAGGAATGTAAACATTCCATGTAAACATTACCATGTGACTGCCACATGGCAATGTTTGTTTACATTTGGCGGAAGGATACGAAATGGGCTTGAAAGTAGATCTTTAGCAGGGCTTCAAGAGAGTCTCTTCTAGTTGTGAACTGACTATACGCCCCTATAGCCACTTTAAAGTATGAAAGAATTGTAATCCTAATCATAACAAATAGTGGAGGCTTGGTTCCTTCCTAACTTCTCACTGCCTGGCATCAGCTACTCTACCATCCACCCCTGCATTTAAATAAATTCCCCACCCGCCCGCGCTAGTTATTGTAGTAATTATAGTAAAGTTTACTATATCAAAAATTCAGCCACATCCTCTTTTACATTAAAATTATTATTGGCAAGAAGTAATTCACTTTTAGTAATGTCATAGGGTCTACATTTAGTAACTAATTATTTTCTTTGAAATTAAAGTTATTTTTATTTAGTAAGCAAATAGTATATTTTTGATTATAAAATTTGATTATATCTTAAATAACTTTGGAATTTTACGCAATTTTATAATCAAATATTTACAATTATAATTATAAAAAGTTTACCTGACCCACCTAATTCTATTAATTTCAGTAAATAAATAAAATCGTTCATGTGCGCTGAATGAAGTTACTTGAAACTATTACAATGAAAGTGATACATTATGACGAACCCATTTCAATAACATTGAATTTTTAATCAAGCTTATTTCATAAAATTTTAAAATTGCGTCATATTGTTGTAAGATACTGTTGTGCACAAATATAGGAACATCATTTTACAATGCTTTATCATAATTCAACAAAATTTGAAGATAAGTTCCCTTAAATGTTTGTAAATAAGATATGAGAGTAGAAGGAAAATATGAGTTATGGCACAAGGGGATGGGGATCTGAGCGTAGGAACTATTCATGCTGTCATTCCGGTTTTCCTGTCAGCCATTTTCCCTCAAATGTTTCCTTTCTCCCCAAAAATCTACCTTTTTTTCTTAAAATTGAATTATTTCCCTTAAAAATTTCCCTTTTACCCGAAAAATTTCCCACTTATCCCTCAAAAAGCATTGACTCCCCACTGCTGGAAAATTACATGTATTCAGTGTTGTTATTGTGGAAAGTGCTTCAGCATTCTCGGCGACATGTTTGGCGACATGAGAGAACCGCCTGTACGAAGATTCCTTCTCGCGCGATGAAGTAATTCGACAATAGGAAAATGCAGTTTATGCAAGGTGACACATTCAGGAACCACATTAAGAACTGCAAGGATTCGATTTTTGAGAGCCAGCAAGTGATGTAAATGCCCCATATTGCATATATGGGTACCGATTAAATAGATGATTATGACAAGACAATAAATTCTAATGACTGAATGAGAGGCCAACGAGTTTTGTTAAAGTCAGTATGTGAGGAATGTTCACTTGCAAGACGTTCGTGTGAATTCGACGAGCTTCAGAATAAACAGTTGTTGGCTCTCAATACTGGTAATAACGATGCGACTATTACAAAGTAAAGAAAACTTGATATAGAGGATGAAACAGGAAGTGAAGACGACCATGAACACAGTATATATGAAAATAAACGTGAAGATGTATCTAGCGTTGAAGACAATGGCGATTTTCTTCATGTACTGGCACAGCCCTGGACTACTTTTGCTGCAACGAGCGACATGGAGAAGGCAGAAGATGCTGAGAATACTGGCTACCTATTTCCCGAAGACCCGAATGAACTTGTTGATTAACTCATACATTTTATTGACCGGCAAAAACACGTGGATATCTCGCTCGCTGTTGATATTTCTTCAATCATTAGCGAAGTAAAGTTGGGGAGGTTATATAGCATTATGGATGAACTGCTTCTTTTGAAGTGGTAATTACAAAATAATAACGGCTAATAATTTTTTTTTAATATTTTGGTCTGTATCATTTTATTCCTCATAATGTGAGCGCATTTCAATTAGCACTCGTTTACTGAAGGACTGATCTACTCACAGATTATTAATGAATTATTTAAGCTTAAAACGCACCGATAGTGCACCGAATATAAAATATTGAAGCAGTCGTCAAGTACAAACGTGTGGAGACAGTTGGCGAATAAATGTATTATTTTCATGTGTACGGACGGGGAACAGACGACACACATGGACTGATTGATGATTGATCGAAAGATTGGAAGAAATATTGATAGGAAAATTGGATTATAGAGGGAAAGATTGTGAGATTGATGGAAATATTGCGAGAGTGATATAAAGACTGATGAAAAGATTTAAAGATAGGACGAAATATTGTAAGATTTATGGAAATATTGCGAAATATTAATGGAAAGTTTGCGAAATATTGGTTAAATGACTGCTGTGGAAGACGATTCCGAAAGACTGTGAAAAATTACGAAAGAATGCGAAATATTGACGGAATAACTGAACGAAAGGTTTATGGGAATATTGGAACATTGAGGGTAGGATGGGAAAATTGAAGGAAAAATTGAGAATGATTGATGGAAAAATGGCTAAAGATTGATGGAAATTTTGCTAAATATGTATGGAAAGATCGCTAAAAATTGAAGGAAAGATTTCTGATGAGGATATTTGAGAAAGATTGAGAAAGATTGAAAAAAATTTGGAAAGATTGCGAAAGATTCAATGAAATGATTGGACGAAAGATTGATGGGAAGATTGGAACATTGAGGGAAATATCTGAAGATTAATGGAAAGTTTGATAATGATTGTTGGAAAGATTGCTGAGGAGGAGGATTGTGAAAGATTGCGAAAGATTGATGTAATGATTGGGCGATTGAAAGAGACTGTTTATCATTTTCGTACATTACAAGACGCAACAGACTAGTACTATTCGTATTTCAATTAATGAAAGCATTCCATAAAAAATTTTTAGATGCTGATCCTTACCATGATTATAACATATATTGGGCAGGTGGTTGATACTCATATAAAGGGCTTGGATTATTCATACATACATATATTTTAAAAATTCTGAGTAACATTGTTATACCTACATAAAAGTCGAGCTGTGTGCGTTGTTAAAAACATGTATGCGGTTAAGTTTGAAAGCAAGCGGAACGACATGAGCAGCGAGGTATGGTTACCTCCTTTTTCATAAATAAATACAGATTTTATTAGTTTTTATACGTTTTTTATTTTTTCAGAATTTCCCGGATTTTTATAGAATTTTTTGAGGGGATTAAGGTTATCCAAGAGCAAAGGTTCAAGGTCACGGGTAAAGATCGAGGGTCTTGGGTCTTAGGACTTGGGTCTTGGGTCAAGGTTTCTGGGGTCATGGATCAAGGATTTAGGGTCTTGTGTCCTGGGTTAAACATGAAGTGTCATGGGTTAAGGGTCAAGGAACTTGGATATTGTGTCAAGATTATTGGATCTTGGGTCAAGTGTTTTGGTTCTTAGATCTTGGATCTAGGGTCTTGATTCTTTCGTTGTGATTCTTGGGTCTTCGTTAAAGGGTCTTGAGTCTTGTGTTAAAGGGTTTTTAGTTTTTGGTAAAGGGTCTTAAGTCTTGATTCTTCAGTCAAGGGCCTTGAGTCTTGAGTCTTGAATAAGTGTCCTCAGTCTTGGATCTTGGGTTTTGAGTATTGGTTCTTGGGTCCTAGGTTTTCGGTCTTAGGTCTTTAGTTTTGAATCTTGAGTCATGTGCAAACGGTTTTTAAGGAATTTGTCGGTATTTTTGGAAATGTTCTGGGAGTTTCATATGTTTGGGATTTTTTGGGGTTCAAGGTCATTCAAGGTTAAATAATTGGGTCAAGGTCATGGGCCAAGGTAATTGACATTTAAATTGCGTGACAATGTGGACACTGGCTGACCTGGCGAGGGTCGGTCGTGCCGGGAGCTATTTCGATCCATCTGTCATATAACCCTGGTTCTCCTACATGTATTTCTTTAAATTTTTTGTCGAAGTTATTTTATAATTTTAACAATATTTTTTTAGGGAAAAAATTTCTTGTTGGCATTTATTTATAATTTTTTTTTTATGTTTTCGAATATCTTTGGATTAAACGTCATTCAAGGTCACAGACACAGTCAAGTTCAATGTCATGAGTCAAGGTGGTGGTCACCCAGATTCAATATTGTGGTTGGGTGACGTCACAACATGACGGCCGCGGCTCTTAGCTCCTACTCCGGAATCCGTTGCCTCGGATCCACCATTTATATTCTACTGGTGATGGTATACACGTCTCTCTCAGTGCTACATGTCGATGTTGGAAAATTTCACGGCCTGAGCCAAAGATTCGAAAATGCTGGTCAACTATAATTATGAAAGGGCTATGTTCATATGTTGGTTGGGCTTGACCCGATCATGTGCATTCCAAGTCTCAAGGATGGATCCATAACAGTTTCTGAATGGCATAATCGACAACGTAGGCAATCCAGCTGATGTCAGAAATGGTTTCACCTAATATGAAATCAGTTCGTTCGATGCAGTCGTACCATTAAAACCATAATTGACAATATATTTTTATTTCATTATCTGAAATAGACATATATTAAGACCACACACATGTAAATATGTGTAGTTAAATTATTACAGTTTTCAAAGTAGAGCAATGAAAGTAGAATATTTTGTAATATGAGAGCCCAGTTATTATGTTCCTTATTTTTTCTGCTATCTTAATCACAAATAATGTGATCAATACCATAAACCCAGCATATCTATTAAGTATCAAGGATATTTACCAATCGGTACTCCAGTAATTCAATCCTGGATCCATTTGAAAATATGCATTGATATTTTTGCCAGCAAATTATTATTCGTACGGGAGAAAATATATCTTATATTGATTATTTTCCCTTGGACGAACAAAAATGTGCTGGTAAGAACATCAATACCTATTTTAAAAGAGATTCAGGATAGCAGTACTCGAGTACCCATCGTTAAATATCCTTGAAACGTAATTAAAATGTGTATATGATATAGATCACATGATGCGATTTATTTGGCAACGTTAATTAGGATCATAATAACTTAGGCTCCCTTATCCCAAATTGTTCTTCTTTTCAGTGCTATATTTTGAAATCTCTAGTCTCTTGACTACACATATTTGCATTTATGTAGTTCTTATATAAATCATTTTCAGACAATAAGATAGTATACAGATTATCTTAAAATTTGGACCTGAATAAATGCCTTATCTTGTCCTCTGCACTCCGATATAGCTGGCTGAACGGAATAGGTAATTGAAATTTAAGCAGATGTTTTAAATTTGTAGAAAAAGATTTATGTGTAATTACAAGCACAACCGACGATATACCACAAATTTGTAAGGTAAGAAACGAACTTCAAATATCTTACAAGTCTAAATGCCGAACACATAACGAAAGAGAACAATATGTCACCCTCGCATCAGAAGAAGATAATTATGTGTCGCCACTTTGTGCGGTAACATAATTTGCCTGCAGATGTCGAGATGTGATGTGACCTAAAGCTAATCACGAGCTAGCAATGTGACGTCATCGGTAAATCACTTCCGCAGTGTATGTGCCTGGCTATAGCGGGGAAATGATGAGAATAGGGAGGGGTTTGGTGGGTCGGGTGTGATGTAGGCCAATGATTCAGTGGAGGGGAAGTTGAGTGTGGCCCGACTAATTAACCAATGACAAACATAGCTGGAGTCAGTCACTTGCGGGTCGCCATGTCAGTAGGACGTGTGCTCTACAATGTTTACGTGAATATAATCCTAAACCTAGATTATGAAAATATTTTAATAATATTAAAAATTTCCATATTTAAATCTCTTATCTTTTTTTTTTTTACTCGATATTTACAATTTTGACGTTGCTATATTCCTCTATCTGTCGGTTTTATATGCTCCTAGGGAAGATGTGAAGTTGACGGCTATTGGTCGATTCAATTGATATTAAGGCTGTGTCCGAAACTAAGGATGCACTTTTGTGTAAAAGCATACTCCACACGGCTCGATACTTGATACATTCCGACAGGCATACTTGATTGCATCCGTTACAGCAACTTGCCAGCTGATAAGATTCTCAACAAGCATTTTGACGGAAAACAAATACTGAATTCGTGCTGGAAAGTTGGCGCAAATACTAAAAAAAAATCAACCCATTGAGAGCTGTAGCTGAGTACTAGACTGCAAAAAAACAATGACCTAGATTTGAGTTTTATAAATTATGTAGAATTTCTTAAAATTCTTTTAAATACTTTTGGTTGGTGTCGTGTTGGGAAAAACGTTGCAAATGCAACAGTTGGTGGTTGCTATTTATTGTTTAGTTTAGCCAACATTTAATTGACATAAACGGTATAGCCCCTAAGAAAAGTTCTTAACAATTTATACACTTTAACCTTTAATGATCTCAGACTTCTTCCAAAACAAACTGAATATTACTTAACTCAGTGTCAGTAATTTACCACTTCCACGATCACACCTACGTTTGCTTTGATGCTGTAACACAATTACAACAGTTAGTTACAAGTGAAGCCGACAAGTTGCATTTGTTAACAAGTGATTTTGCCGAGATGAATATAGTTATTTCCAATTCCAGTGTGTCTTTGTGTCGTCTGTTGTAAAGCAGTAGCTACTGAAATTCAAATCACTCTGAATTATAACTATAGAAGCAACTAATATATTGTTGTTGTACATATTCACAAAAGGTTGACTGATGTATAGTTGTAATATTTGCACACAGTATCGTGAGAATTTACACTCTAAACGCGAAACTTTGATAATTGAGCTAAATCAGAGAAAGCAGTGAAAATTGCACAACTGATAATCAGTGCCAGATAACAATTTAATATGGTTGCTGTATTTCACTCATTTATTTGTGATTCCCACTGAATGCCAAGCATTCCACTGCTATAAGTCACTTATTCTCAGTAAATTTGCTTTATTCGCCAATTGGCAATAGTTTATCAACTGACTTTCAGTAAAAGTTATTTCATTGATTCATATCACTGATCTAGGAATAGAGTGTATGTTCTGGGATAATGCATTTTTTTATGGGAGCTGTTTTGCTTGGTGGCTTGCTTGCTTCGGCTCGACTAGGACGAGCTCGGCAATCTTCGGCTACGACACGGTTGCGGAATTTTTAGGATAGTTTGAAGAAGGGGGGGGGGGAGGTTGCTCGGAGACCTTTTACTACGGATTGTCGAAGGTGCTCAGCAGTTACCACCACTAACTCTTCAAGCATACATATCCGTTTATACTTGCAGGTACCATATTGGTTGTATAATCATAGAATATGACTGATGCAAAATGTGTTTTTATTTTCCAACTGGAAAAAGTTTTTTTGTTAATAAAAACTACAATTTTTTTTTTATTTGTACCGAAATTGTATACTGACTATTGCGAAACCCTTCAGATGTCTCTCATTCAGTTACTACATTCCCTGTATCCTCTAGACAAGTACATTTCTTACACGATAACAGATATGGCGAAATATTGGTTATCTCTACTGTTATGTTTAACTGGGATTCTTTTTTACATGTGATTCTGTATAAGTTACCAAACCAAGTCAATCATACGAGTAAAATCCATATACAGAAGTCATGTAATAACCCAGGTAAGGATCAGCATCTACCAACATTTTTATATCCTGCCTTGGTTTTAAGATTTAAAAACCGTTATTGTTAGGAACGTGAGACTTGGAATTGACGAGGCTAGCTCAAGTAAGAGTCAGTCCTATCTTCTGTGCTCTTCTTGATCACTAATCCATCAATCTCGCAATCTTTCGATCAGTCTCGCCAACTTTTGTCCGATATTTCAATTTTTATATCAATTTTTTATCATTTATCCTATATTTGGACCAATATTGCAATGTTTAGATCAAGCTTCCCTTCTTTCCAGCAATATTTCTGTCAATCTCGCCATTCATTCCATCACTTTTGCATTATAATCATCACTCTTTCTGTATTTCAAACAATCTTTCGATCAATCGTTTAATCATTTCATCAATCTTACAATATTTCCATCTATACTCCGAATAAACTCGCAAAATTTCCATAAATATTTTAATCATTCAACTGATATTTCTACTAATCTCGCAATCGTTTCATCATTCTTCTAATCTGTCCATCAAAATTTCGATCAATCTCGAAAACTTTCCATTTATTTTTCAATATTTTGTATAATATTCCTATCAATCTCGTAGTATTTCCATCTGTTTTTTTCAATTAATTTCACAATATTTCCATTAATTTCGGAATCTTTCTATTAATCTTCTCAGCGATGTTTCAATCCTTTAATTAATCTATCAATCAATGTTCCAAAAATTCCATTAATATATCCCTCAATTTTCCAATATCGCAATCTTTCGATCAATCTAACAATATTTCGATGGATCTTTAGAAATTTCCATCAATATTGCGATCTTTCGATTAACTTTTCAATCATTCATTGAATCATACTCTCAGTAATCAAAATTCCCATCCATCTTTTCATCAATCATCTAATGTTTTATCAATATTACAATCCTTCTGTTAATATTAAAATATTACCATCACTTACTTAGAAACATTCCTTAAAAACGTACCACAAATAACATACATCAGAAAACATCCCTGATAACATACCTAAAAAAAGCCTTTCTAAACATTCTTTAAAAACATACCTCAAATAATGCCTCAAAACAAAACCTCTGAAACTTGCCTAAACAAACATGCCACAAAAACCATACATCAAAAACATGTCTTTAGAACACCCCTAAAATGATGCCTCAAAAGCATCCCCTAAAACGTGCATAAGTACACGCCACATAAACATATGTACAGTATATAAACTTAAGGCCTCAAAAATTATACCTCAGGAATCTGACGTCAAAACTTGCCTGTTGGCTTAAAATATAATTATGTAAGTTTTCCAATGTTCCGCTTGTGTTTTTGTTTTCTATTTTTTTTCTGGTGGCCTTCGTTGCTTTGGTGGTGTTTTCCCTGTTTCTGTGGTGCTTTTACATTCTTACATTTGTTTATATTTGTTCGGGTTTCTTTTTAATTCATCATGATTAATTATGTTGTATCCCAAGGGGTTTCCATTGGTTTAGGATCTATACTGTTTGTTTATATTGTTCTTTGTCCTGTCAGCAATTGATGTAATTTTACATTAGGTTCTGTTAAATTGGTTTATATCGTATTTTATCAAATTGAATTCCCTGTTGTAATTATGGTAGTTTCCATTTTTTTCTGTTGTGTTACATTCTTTTATTTTCCAATTTCTGTTGTATTCTTGGATACTGGTGATTTTCATCCAGTTGGATTTTGGGGTATTTACATGCTGCTGTATTTTCATTGTTATACGTTGTTCCTGTTGATTTCATTTTGTTTCTGTTGTCTAATGTTTCTTTCTATTGCGCCACTCTCTACAGTCGACTGGGTTTCTAATGAATCTCACAGTTTTCTCCGGGTTTGATTTTCCCTTAATTCCATTGTTTCTCTCTGGTTTAAATTGCCTTTTGTTTAATTATTTGGTTGTATGATAACTTGTCTCGTGTGGAATGTCTTTAATTATCATAGAATATTGATTTTGAATGCTATTAATTTATTTTGATTTATTTATTTTTATTCATCATATTATTATATATAAAATGAGAATAAAGATTTTTTTAAGTTATATATTTAACTTACACGAAAAAGAATTTTTTAACCGCAGCACTTAAAAATGTGAAAAAAAATTTTATATTAATGAAACGAAATTCCAAGACAACAGAAAACACCGAAACATAGCAGAAACAATGAGAAAAAATTCTACAGGATCCAGAAGGATAAAATATAATAAAAGGAAAGAGAAAACAACATGAATGAAAGTCATATAAGCTACAACAGAATACAACAGGGTTGAATATGTTAAACCAAAAAAACATAGGATACATATATCAATGTATAAATATATTTATAACAGTACAAACACAACAAACACAAACAAAATGAAGCAAATCAATGGAAGGCAAATTATTAGAACAACCAACAAAATACAACATAAATCAATGGAAAGCAAAATAAATGCAAAAATAACAGCTATTACCTACTAGAGATGCCAACAAATCACAACAAAAACCAATGCTAAACACTGAACCCCATATGAAAACTGCTAGAATCACAACGAATACAAAATAATGGTATTCAGTAAAAATTAAAAAATTATGATAACAGAAATCAACTTGAAACACTGGAAATACAGCTAAAACGAGTGAGAACCACTAGAAATACGACGTTATCCAACAGGGTAACATACAAAAAAACAAACATACTTCAAGATTGACAATGTTAACACTACATTTATTACATAAACAAACAAGCGGAAATAACTTTGAGATACATGGATTACAAAAGAAATAAATGGAAAGTAGTAAAATAAAACCGAGAACCTTCAATAAATCAGAGCCCAACATAAACCAACACAATGTGATACACACTAGAAACCAATTAAAATCCAACTGGCTTATTGAAGTCGGACGGCAGCGTCCAATACAAATCACTGAAATGTACTTAGCTTGTATTGCTAATAACCATATTATAAGTACTGAGAACAAAAGAATTCCACTTACTCCCCAAAAGTTGGAGGACTGGGAAGTGGCATAGGCTACTTTTTATCCCCCAAGAAAATATCTTATTTAATTTCTTATTAAAATTCTTATTTAAAAATAAAAAAAGTATACAAAAGGAAACACAACGCGACATCAACAATGTCAGGTTAACAATGTAATGTCAACAATGTCAGGTTAACAATGCAATGTCAACAATGTCAGGTTAACAATGCAATGACAACAATGTAAAATCACAACAGAGCAACAGATCTACGTAATTTCTTGAACAGAAATAGTTGGAGGGCTGTGAGGTGATATTGGCCACTTTTTATCGCGCAAATATATCTGAAAAAATTTACAAACAATAATTATAGTGAATCAAGTCGAAAAAATTTTTCTGCCAGCACGCCCTTTTGCAATTCGCTGTCTAAATCGTTAAAGATGGAACAATTTCATGTACTAAAGAATTGTGTAGAATAAGCACACCTAAAAAAACCTTTGCGGTAGCATATATGTATGTATTACAGAGAAATACTAATAAGTGTTTTGACCAGATATAAACATTTTCCCTCCTTCGTTACCAAATTTACTGGGTTCATGACTATTCGCCTGGAACGATTTCGGGAAACCATGGAACGCCGAAATGAGAATGGTCGGGCTGGGATTCGAACCCTGGTCCTCCCGAACGCGAATGTATTGGCTTGCCCCTGCGCTACTTCGCTCAGGCCACACCATGAAAGATAGGCGGCTGCGCTTCTGTATTGCAGTAAAAGTTGACATAGGCTACTTTTTATCCCAAAAAAATGTCTTATTCCCTCCAAAAATTTTTTTTATAAAATAAGCGGTTGGCGAACAATACTGCGTCAATGCTCGATACATCGATATATCGATACTTAGAGACACGTCGATACTTATCGACAAGTATCTGTACTTATCAATATATCGGTATATATCGTTATGGCAAATAACGTATCGATTGTTATGTAACTGAAACATTTGTTGGTCCTTGCTATATATAGCTTAACTATTATATAAATGCGAAAGTGTGTTTGTTTGTTTGTTTGTCCTTCTCCCATGTCGCAACGGAGCCACAGGTCGACGTCAATTTTTGCACAGAGATGGTTGGAGGGCCGGGAAGTGGTATAGGCTACTTTTTACACTGAGAACATTTCTCATTCCCTTGGGGAGATTCTTATTGAAAAATGAAAAATCAAACAAACGCAATAACAGTGCAACTTCGCAACCTAGCAACAGATCGACGTAATTTCTTACACAGAAATAGTTGGACGGCTGAAAGTTGATATTGGCTACTATTTATTGCGAGAAAATATCTCAAAAAAATTTACTTGCGGGAGTCGGTTTACCTTACGCTGACGTGGAGAGCAGAGTTGGTGGCGGGTTGAAGCGCCAAGAGTTGGGGGGGTGGGGGGAAATTATTACAAAGAAACCTAAACAATAAGTCCGTAGTCCGTGCGAGTGGAGCCGCGGGCACAGCTAGTATATAATAAAGTGCATCTTTCATACAGCAGGAGCTACTGAAAGTTCTGTAGCTTTTAATGAGTTTCTAATTTTGCATATTTTTGGGAAGGTAATGTTGAGCTGAACTTTTATATCACCCATTCTTATTTTGTATTTATAAAATTACTATTAACTAACATATATAACGACCCCATGGTATTAGGTATGCATTGAAACGAGTGTAACTGTTCCATTGTAATCCTATTGAGGATAGTGAATCGCTACAAGAAGGACAGTAACAATACAGTTGGTTCTATATACTGTAGTATGCGACAAGCTATTGAAGAGGTTAAATGATCAGATACGTCAGAAGCTTCCAGACTATATCGTGTTCTGCCTCCCCGTACGACACCTGGGATTCAATTTCCTTTCGTTACAGCTGTTTTCAAGGTATTCAAGGAGTCTTTTGAAAATCTTGTGGGAATTTTTTGGAAGAATCGCCCAGGCTGCAGAATTAATTAGAATAAATTTACCTCTGCTTGTAAATAAAGCCTACGATTAGAAAGCAGGTATAATTTTTGCAAAATCAGGTTTCCAAATGTGTGTTATTTAGCCTTACAGTAGGTATATCCTCTGAGAAGTTGTCTTTGCTACATCTGCAGTTCAACATGTACCTGAACATCTGTCCTCGGCAGCTGAACACCTTGAAGTCTCCACCTATGTGGCTTCTGCTTACACTGTCGGCTTTTCTAATGACAACCCTGCTACTCCAAGTAGTTTCAATGAGTCTCCAGTTGTTCCTACCATTATTTCCAATGAGGCGCCTGCTACTATCTGTCAGTTATTCATATGAGGTCAATAATGTATCTAAGAATAGTTCTTAAAATGACCTTGCCTTTTTTCCAAAACATCCTAGAGAGCCTTCAGTCATCTCTGACGTTATAAGCATTGAGTATTCTAGCATCATCGATGACATTTAAGTAGGGCTCACCTTGTTTATGCCAGTTCTCATACAGAGGCACATGCTGAAGAAACTAAGTTTATTTTTTATTATACTGTTCCCCCAATTTCATTAAACGACAAGGCGCTGTCTGCTAGTGTGTCATACTGCGTGTATACTAAAACTAATGTCAGTGTTTCTCTAAACGACATTGGTTTCTCCTTAAATCTTAGAAGGCAGTTGGGGTCGCAAGGATGCCATTCCTGGCAGAAATCATTAATGTAATAATCACTTAATTTAAGAATAAGTTTCTACAAAAATTAAGAATACCTTAAACTAACAACTCCCAACGCTACATCAGATATTAAAACAAGAGAAAATAACCAAATACGGATCGGCAATTCATATTCCCAAAGCGGTCTACACAAAATCCCATTCTAAATGAAAATTCTGTGTGTTTTTATTTGCAATTAATTATGTTAAAATAGTAAACAAAAGAAAATACGGATTCAGTGTTATTCATGCCAGCTATGGTCTCGTGAAAACTATAATGACTTCAACAGCCATAAAGCTATTTGTGTTTGTGACTTTCGTCATAAATTAATAACATCTATTGTAAGTATTGTAAAAACCATGAAATTTATATGTTATTTAAAATATTTATTAAATCTTAATTGCTTCATTCACTTTTTGAATAATATCTTGAAGCGTTCCCATTTTGTCCTCATAACTTTTTATTGTGCACACAGCAGGAGTGTATCACGGAAAGTATGTATTGTTTTGTAATATAGCTTTTTGTTAATCAAAGCAAGCGTATTAATTTCATATGATTAATATTTTACTCTAAAACATATTAACTTTATTTCATAACAAATTTATAGTGGTTTTATTGTAAAATAATGTGCTTACATTTCCACCTTGCTCATCCCTTTCCCCTCTGCATTATCCCTTGTCAAGCCTAACTACAGGCACAGTCCGCTATAAGGAAATATTAATATCTACTGACTTACCGCGGCTAGAGTATTATGTCTGTGTTCTCGATATGTTTCGGAGATATCTTCTTCTAATAAAGTATACTGATCTCTCCTGTAGGGAAACTAACAACACACTACTAGCCTTCTTCTCTGTCACAGTATGTGCAGAGTTATCATCACAGGCGTCCTTCGTGCATGAGGGCTTGTGGCTACGTGTGTTATGCTCACTTGTCGTTATCGCTTTTACTGTTGCACTTATTACTAACTTTGCTAGTCAGCCAGCTTACGTCTTCCATATAGAAAATATCCTTAGACTAAGTAAAAGTCTTCTACATGAATGCAATGATTTATAATACAAATAGGAACATAAAGCAACATAAGCTTGATTCAAATGTTTATTGGGGTAAATAATAACCTAAAAATGCAGTGTACAAAATCAATCTTTTCTGGTCATCACCTCTTTCGGCGCTACTCGATGTGCGAAGAACTTTCTGGACCAGGTAATCCGAGCTATAGAAGCCGCAGCGGGCCTCCGTGTCGGCAGTATTGAATGCTCATTATCGCTGGTCGTGTGTTTTCAACGGACCTACGAGCAATGACGCACTGGCCAGCGAGGGCAGCAGGTGACCCTCGAGATAGTGAAGGATGGTGCAGCGTCCAGCGGGGGCAGTTTGCATCTCTCAGGAGAGCAGAGACTTAGACTGGCCTAGTGGCACATGATGCCTGCCGAACATTGGAATAAAGTCAATATGTGCCACTGGCAGTTTGATCGTATATGAGTAACTTATGAGCGAGGATTACGTGACTGCAGCTTTTAGTTGTGTGTATTTTTATTACACTGTAAATAAATTAAGAAAGTAAATGTAGTTCGTTTATTTTTACCAAGCCCTCTCTCCCCCTCGCGAGGTACGGTGAATAATGTATGATTATATTTTCTGTTTGAACATTTACATTTGATGTAATAATGTATTTGTCCGGTTTTATTGTATAATTTTCCTGGTAAATATTTTATTTATTTATTTATTTATCAAAGCATATGTAAGGTGTTATTTATGTATTTCAGTTAATTCAATCATTGTTTATCAATCGTTTATCACTTGCGTATATTTCTCGTAACTTTGATTTCAATTCAGTATGAATCTGTACTTTGAAAGCTACGTATTTAATTTCGTCTCGCGTGCAGACCCATGTTTCATGAGAAATTGTTTCTCTACCAACCGGATGTGCAATGCTGCGTTGGAAATTCTTTCAGCCGCCGCTGAGGCTACCCCTTCCACTCTCTTCCCTGCGGCTGCAGGTTTTGCACATTTTACCCTGCGCAGCCGTGTCGCTTGGCGCGTGATTTTACCACAAAAATGTGGTCTCTGTTCTCGTGATATTTGCCCCAGCCTATGTGCGCATGAGCGCAATTCGCCTCTTCTGTACAGCCTGCGACATCTGTCGGCTACTTTCTAACCTTCCTGATTGTCTATTGTCTGAAGTTCCTTTGTATTTCCCTATAGGCTTTTGAGTCACTTGCTCTTCAGCTCGGGAGCAACTATGGCGCGCAGTCGTCCTACTCCCGTGGTTGTGTTCCTCGGAACTTAGTAATTCTTGATAAACATTTAGTTTGTAGTGCCAGAAGTGGCAATGTAGTGTAGTAATTGTTTTTATTTATTTGTAGTATGTGGCATAAGTGTGCATTGCTGCATGGGTTTGGCCCCATGTAGTGTTCTTGCGGTTTTTTCCCCTGCTTCCGTCCTGGTGAGTGGAGTTTCTGTTTCTCCCTAAGTTTTCGTCGTGCACTCATTCGCGATATTTGCTCATTTTCACGGTACTAAGTTTGTTAGTATTGAGGGTGCACACGCACGGGTGTCCCTCTACTGCACTAGTGCCATCAGTGTCCCGCTTCTTGTTTCCCATAGCAGCGTCCATGTGGACTTTAATATTTGGAGACTTATAAATTTCTCTTCCTGCCGTGGACGGTGATTTTCTCCTTTTTCTACAGCTTGATGTCTACAAGGGGACTTGTGGACAGCTAAGTCCCTATGAAATGTTTGTATCCTTCTGATAACACTGCCAAAACCACTGATTATGTGTGTTTCGTTTGTACAAGAAACCAGAGAACTCTTTGGATAATGCTAAACGTTCGTGATGTAAAAAAAAATAAAAATTATTTTTAGTATGATTTATTAATGACATGTAAAGTGAATTTTATGAAAAGTGTAAGAGATGCATATCCGGTAGTGTTTGGAATCATTTATTGAATTATTAAAAATAATGAAGCTATTTTATCGTAATTTCTTTTTTGGGCGTGTAAGTGATGTTTTTCTTTTTAGTTTTGCCTGCACAAGAATATCTTTAAAGTGTAACGAAATGTTGTATTTCATTTTATAACTAGCGAACCGGCCCGGCTTTGCTCGGGTACAAATGGGTTTTACATTGATACGCTTATAAATAAATTGGGAAAAGAAGATCCATTTATGTGAAAACAGAATTATAAAATTATACTTTGTTGGCCTGTTTTTTAACTGATTACGGCAACCCAAAGGATGGAAATGTTTTTTGCCCGATAGCCAAGAAGTAGGGTATTTTTTTGGAGTGTATCTGTGCAACTATCGCGTAGTTACCACATTTCCGCTTTCCAGCGTCGATGTATGATAATAAAAAACGCGTGTTTCATTAAGTTGTAGCTTTAGTAATTAGTATACCTAGGTACTATTCTTTGTGCTTGACTGAGGGATGTTAAGCGATCACCAAACTTCAGCAACGCTCCCAGCGGCACACATTTGGATGGGTGACAGTTTACTGGCATAACATCTGAGCGCTTCCGGTCATCAGAGGGCACGTTAAATATTCGGTCCCAGTTTTTATAAATTGATAGCAGTCGTTACACCATTTCAGAGGTCCTTGGGCGGCCTCATAAACTCTGACACCAGAGGAAAAAAATGTTTCGGTCATGTTCCTAGACGTTGCAGAATTAAATTTTGTTGTTATTCCACAGGACCTGTACAATATGCCGTGATAAAAAGTATAATTTGTCCTATTTGATGACCTAAAGTACCTACATACCAAATTTAAACAAAATCCGTTCTGTCGTTATGGAGCTGAGTGGTAACAAATATACACACACAAAGATTTCCGTATTTATAACATTAGTAAGATTTTGAAAATATTTTCTGCAAAAAAGGATAATGAACATATCAATGATTTAGTAGTACCTCACAACCACAATCATTTTGTTATTTCGAGATGCCCTCTTGTCTCATAAATGTATTTTTCGGCAAGAATGGCTTGTCTTGTTTATCTTTTTGCGCCCATGTTGTTAGTGGATGGTGTTGCCGAGGCCCAGGGTCGCGGGACGAGGCCCAGGGTCGCGGGACGAGGCCCAGGGTCGCGGGCTCCAAGTCGGAGGACGATTACTGGCAATAATTCCTTTACAGTTGTTTCCAACTCCTTTGTCTGCTTGTAGTGTCCGTTTGGATTTTATTTATTTGTTGTTTCGGGCCAGAGTTTTATTTGTGTTGTTCGGTGGCCGTCTTCGTGAAGTGATTGTGGCAAGGACATGCTACGATATTTATATATAATTATATTTGTTATGGTCGTATGGATGGGCATGGTGGCACATACCGATCAGGAAAAAGGATTTTAATAACACCTGTTCACGGGCACCGATATGAACAATTTACCTGCTACAAACCGCTGTCACGCAAGCGGCAATCAATCGCGTTATAAGTACGATGGTTTGACACACGCTGTCTTTGATATCGCTCCAAATAGACTTGTAGCAGTTCTCGAATTACCATTGCATGCACCATAAACAATATACATTTCTATTAGTTCAACCCATGTATACTGTTCCATCGCTCTGCTCTCAACGCACAACTTACTGTCTGTGTGTTTTCATAGAACAGGCCTTGACTATCAACAGACTACATACCATAGTTTACTGTTTCATAGCTCCGCTTCTAATGAACGACAAAGATGCAGCACATACATTGCACTCTGACATCATGGTGTGTTTAATGGAGTATGTATTATTGATGAATATTGAACAATAATAGTAGTAGAGTAGTTAAAGCGAGTCGGCAGCAGTACATATTAAATGGAGAGCACAGGACTCCAGAGCCAGGGCACAAGGTGCCAGAGCCTAACTACTACCACTCTGTGACCTCGGGTGACAAAGACCTTGCAACTGAGTGACCTTGACACTGTGCCTATGACCTTGACCTTCAGGTAGCTTTGAAATCGAAAATCGAGGGAAAATCATAAAAAATCGTAAAAGTGTAATAAAAACAGGGGTATATTACATTAATCTCTCTGACCACTAAGTTGAATATCAGCAACATTTACCTTCACACAGTGCGAACTAACACGAAAACATCGAAAAAAATACAAAAATTTGTAAAAATATCACAATAATTGGGAAAGAGGGGAATGAAATTATATACCCCAATCACCATCTGGATTATTCATGACCGTTACCTTGACCCCAGGAGAACTGCAACCCGATAAAATCATAAACATCAGGGGGGAATTTCGAAAACTTTATAAAAAATATAAATGTGAAATTCGTAAAAAAAAGTTCGAAAATATGGAAAATAATTAAAACCTTTAATCCAGGAGATGTAATGTTCGAAATAAATATGGCGGAACACATCCTCTCGGCACGATGACCAGCACATGACTGACCCCTAATATCAATTTTTCCATTGGTTACTTAGTCAGCAAGACTACACACCCACCACTACATTCCACTGGCTGTCCGCACGCACCCAATTACCCCTCTTCAACGAATACTTGGCTTTGTCACACTTGATCTCCAGCTCCCTCGCCATTACCGTGCAGCTTACCCACTATAGCTCAACCATTGGACCATGCTAGTTATTTAACAAAGATGTCACATTGCATGACAGTTATTGACTATTGGTCGTGCTATATCTCGTCCTCTGCAAGTAATCAATGTAGCAAAATGTACGCCACCTCACAGTTCTTCGTCTAATGCGAGAGGTGAAGGATCAGTCTCCCTAGGCTGATGTTTCTAGCATGTAATCTTGTAAGTTATTCCATGTTCGACTTTGCCATCAAGTTTTGCAGGTTATAAAAGGGCGTTCTCGTTATTCCCCACATATTTCCCAACCAAATTAAAAAAAACCTGCTCCAATTGCAATTACCTGTCAGGACAAACCAGCAACTGGCGTGTAGATATCAACATCAAGCGATTGTTTATTGACATGATTGCTACCACATCCCCACTTCTTCTTTGTTGGTACCATCGCGATTACAGCAGAACTGCCTACATTGTCAGCGATGCCATTCGCAAACCATTAGTGAGGCCCTTGACTTGAAACTTAAATGTACTAGGCCAACTCGAGTGATGGACAGTCTTATTGTCAGTGCTCTTTTCAGCCATTTCAATATTACAATCAATCTTCAAATCTTTTCGATTAATCTATTGATCAGTCGCCCAAAGTTTTCGATGAATCTTTTAATCTTCCGATCAATATTTCGATCATTCTCTTAATCTTTCAATACTTAATTAATCCATTGTCAGTGTGTCGGTTTATCGTCCATCTGCCATCCATATGTATAGGGAAAAAATATTTACCTACTGTCTCCAAATTTCTTCTTGGCGACTGTTTAAATTATTTGTATGCTGTCCACTGCCCATTCATTTATGATAACAGTTTTATCAATATTATATTAGCTAAATGTTGACCAATCAAAAAGGCTTTCCATACCAAACAAGCATGCTAGCTGTCTAACCACATTCCCAGACCAAAATCCTATGCCAGCTGACCAGATCAATCAACCAGATGTCAAATATGCCTAAAAATAGAATCCTCATAGAAACTTCAAAAATAAACCTCAAATATTAACCTCAACTTGAAACTGCAAAACGAAGTCTCAAAAAATAAATGTGAAAAAAAAAACTACAAAGTAAATTTCCAAAAAACCTCAAAATGAAAATTTAAAATAACCTAAAAATTAAGATTTCAAATAATTTAAAAATGAAACTTTAAAAGAACGTAGAATTTAAAATTTAGAAGCATTTTAAAATGAAAATTTAGATCAACCTCAAAATAAAACGTCAAAAACAAACCTTTATAAATAACCTCATAAATAAAAATTTAAAAAAAAATTTCATTTAAAAATTTTAAAAGAAACATTAATACAAGACATCCACAAAGGAACTGCAAAACAAAATCCCCCCCAAAAAAACCTTTAAAAACATGCGTAAAAAATTTTAAAACAAGTCTCAAAACAGAAACCACATAATAGAAACCTCGAATAACATACACCGAAAAACATGCATCAAAAACACGCAATGAAAAATATGTCTAAAAAATATCTCTCAAAAGACATGCCCAAAAAATATTTTTCAAAAGTCATGCCTAAAAAACACTCCTCCAAACGAAACCTCACTAGCCATTAAGGCCGACTATATATACCAAGAGTAGCAATCCATACCAAACCACCAACAATGCAATCGAAGCCAAACAATCATGCCAGCCGACCAGACCAACTAGCCATACAAACTGACACACCACCTGATTTTACCAACATTCGGAATAGGTTATCAACCAAATGAACACAACCACCAACCATATCGCCCAAACCAAATTACCGAGCAAACCAGCCATTCCATGCTGACTGACACTTGCCGAGGTGTGGGTCTTGCCGAGACATGTTGCAGTTATTTCGTAATTAATATTTGGGGATAATAACTTGGTGGATTTTTTATGATTTTGTTATAAAGTTCCTGGGACTTTACAATTTAGTTTCATATCCCAGCAAGCAGGCGGGCAAGGAGGAGTCCATGCATCCTGTATCTGTGAGAACGCGCATGCTTGCAGTGCTTGTTATCGGATGCACCGGATACTGGTGTGACTGGTTTAGTTACAGCATTGCTTATTCCTACTGCGCCTCAACTCTTGAGGTGCTGTTTCCCAGCACTGTAAATTTTCGCTGTTTCCAGTCTGCAGGCCTCGCTAAAGAAAATAACTATGTGCATTCTTAGAAAAACGGCACAGTTTTGCTGATCTCGAAGGTATAGTTATATCAGTTTAATTATAAACATATATCTCAGCATGCTTATGGGAAGTCACGCAGGTCATCAACTATTGGGAAATACAACGCCGATGCCATTTGGCGGAAACTATAGCCAGTCGAATGTATGGTGGAGGACACACCATCGACACTGTATACTCCCAAGCATGACCACGGCCGATGGATGTTAAACCATTTGATCAGGGCTCGTACTATTCTATAAACTTGAACTCTACACTTGATGAATCACATCGCAAGCAATCCATCTAATTGGCGAAACATGTCTGGTACTACTCTGGTAAGGAGCACAGCTTATGCCAACCGAAGATCATCTGCCATATATTTTAAAATATACGAAATATGAAATCACTCAGAGAAATCCTACGTAGATGTTCATGCGAGGAGGAATCGCAGATAATTGTAAAACACGCAGATACCATCAACTATACATCACCATAATGTGTTTGTAAGCTTATATATTAACACTCGCCCTATGTGGTCAAAAGTATCCGAACACCACGCGAAACACGTGTTTAACATAAAGAGCGACACAGTACTGCATATTCCGCGTAAAACACGCGATAAGCGATTGCAGTAGTCAGCAGACAGGGAGACGTCAGAATGGGATGGTGTGAAGAACTCATCGAAAGCAGATAGTAACTTAACACCCCTAGCTCTCAACAATATGGTATGTTATCCCTTTAGTAATTTAAAAGCAAAGGTGGCTTAAAGTGCTGACAAATTTAGTAGAAGTTATTAGTAAGTCAACTTACCTTTACTGGTTTAGTTCAGTGAAAATGATTCAACAATCTTGGGACTAATTATAGACACCATGGATAATAATAAGTTAGGATCACGATCAATTTCGTGTACGTAAGAAATGTCGGCATAGAAATTTTACAAAAATGTGTTCATTTTGAATGCACTCATCTTATATGTAACCAAACACGCACTACTAAAAATATAATTTGGGTGAAGTAGTAATTTATTAGCATTTTACATTTCATTTCCATCCTTGTTCTGCCAGTACTTGACTGCAAAACAGGATTTGTCAATAACATAACAAAACATATACAAAATTTTAATACAGTTGATTATTTCATACATTAAAGACATCAATTTTATATGAATACAAATAATACTAATAAACTTTTTTTTATAAATACAATATTCCATTACATTAAGTAAATTACTTCATATTCTATTCTCAGATTCGTTTGGCTGAAAGACTTATGTCTAGAACATGTATGCGATGACAATTAACCGTTTCGTAAAAATAACATTGTATGTTGATGCATATAAGTTTTCCTTCGTAATCTGATGTTAAGTTACCACAAACATACAAATCATACAAATGTACATACAGTTTAAAAACCAACCATACCAACAGGCAACAGGCCAACAAGACCAGCCAACAGACCAACAAGACCAACTAATAAGACCAACGGACTAGACCAGACCGATCTGACAAACCTACCAATAAGAAAAACCGACCACCAACACTCGCCATACCAACCGACGTTGTTGACAAATCTCGAAACATGTGACACAACAGGACTCTGGTGTGTAGAGTCGCCTAAACCAAGCCACTCCGCCCATTGCGAAGCACTTCGCGATAACTCCACAATGCTCGTCTGGTATTTCGTGAAGCAAGTGTAAACCTCGAACGACATCGCCTAACACGAATCTTATTGCAAAGCACTAGCAAAAATCTTCGCGACACATCGTACAATGCCAATTTCATTGCAAAACAAATTGCGAGCCAGCATCATGATTCAAGACTCTTCGCAAATATCTTCGTGGAACACACAGAAAATCAAGTTGCGAAGGGTATGTAACATTTCTCAGTGTGTTCCAAAATATTGCATTAAAATTATCTAGAGTTCATGTGTTTAATCGTTAAACCGAATTCTAAAATCAATCAGTTGTCCATTTTGCTTAATCACCGAAAAGTTCTGAAGAAAAAGCCAGACTGCTACATCATCTTCGACAATGTAATATATGACTGACATATAGCTGGAATCTTCAAATGAAAGATTCGCGACAGGCTTCGTAATATGGTTTGATATTTGCTTCGAAATACGTTACAGGACTTGTGGTATGCTATGCGACTTGATCTCATCGTGGCAGCTAAAAAGGAATTGTTATGCAATACTTATACAAGGGGTTTTTGTGATACTTTAAAACCCACCTTGTTTGGTGTGAGAATCCAAGCCGCACTCCAACAACGGGAACTACTCTAATACACAATGCTGTCTGGACCACTAGGACAACCCGTTTGACTTGCTATTCAATACCTAACATCAATGAAACTACTTAATGTTAATCTTTGCTACGAAGCCTACACTCTGCTTAGCATGAAATGCATCGTGCTATACTCAGAGGTTTGATTCGTAGCTCATGCCTTACTTCTCGACTTGGTTCGCAACAGGCTTCGAGGCAAGTTTCATTGTTCAAGCCTCCCTTCACGACTTGGCTTACGACATGCTTTGAGGAATTCGTCGTAGCTCTAGTCTTGCTTCGCGACATGGCTTGCGATTGGTGAAGAGTTTCACGATACACTTCACATCTTGATTTGCGATGTGTTTCGCGAAGTGCTTTGCAACATGTTCCAAGCGCAACACTTGCTTCGCAGATTTATTCATATTGCATGCGTTTCGAGTGATCGATGTCGTCGGTAGGTATGCCCGGTTTTGTTGTCGATCGGGTTATTCAGTTCGTTTCGTATGTCGGTCTTGTTGGTCAATCTGTTTGTCGATTACATAATCGTTCTATCTTGTTGATCGTTCTGCCTGCTCTGGGCAGTTAGTAAAGTCGGGCTTGTTGGTCAGGCGGGTCGGTCTCGTTGGTCAGGCTGGTCGGTCTTTATTGTTGGTCAGGCTGGTTGGTCTTTCTTGGTCTTTCTTGTTGGTCTGGTTGGTCTGTCTTATTGGGCCGGCTGTTAAGTCTTGTTGGCTGGTTTGTTGGTCTTTCCTGTTGAGCCAGCTAGTTGGTCTTGTTGGGCTGGCTGGTCGGTCATTTATTTTAATCTGGCTGGTCGGTCAGTCATGTTGGGGTGGTTTGGCTGGTCGGTCTTTCTTGTTGATCTGACTAGTTGGTCTTTCTTGTTGGTCCAGCTGGTCGTTCTTGGTGGTCCAGCTGGTCGTTATTGTTGTTCTGGCAGGTCATTCTTGTTGGTCCTGTTGGTCTGTATTTCTTGTTGGGTTGGCTGGTCGGTATTTCTCTGTTGGGTTGGCTGTTTGATCATTCTTGTTGGGCTGGCTGGTCGATATTTTTTATTGGGCTGGCTGGTCGGTTTTCTTGTTGTGCTGGCTGATCGATCTTTCTTGTTGGGCCAATTGGACGGTATTTCTCGTTGTGCTGGCTGGTCGGTCTTTCTTGTTGGGCTGGCTGTTCGGTCGGTCTTGTTGTGCTTGCTGGTCGGTTGATCTTATTGTGCTGCCTGGTCTGTCGGTCTTATTGTGCTTGCTGGTCGGTCGCTCATTGTGCTGGCTGGTCGGTCGGTCTTGTTGGGATGGCTGGTGGGTCTTTCTTGTTAGGCTGGCTGGTCGGCCGGTCTTCTTGGGCCAGTTGGTCGGTTTTTCCTTTTTTGTCGGTTGGTTTGTCGTATTATCTAGTCGGTTGATATTTTTTTTACTATACCATGTTTTGAGTTTTTGTGACATAGCAGTTATTTGTACCATGATGACTGTGGTTAACAGCCAAGAAATTCAAGCACTTTTAATTAACCTAATTAGTCAACATAAGCTAGATTAATTGATAACTAAATATATCGGTAATAAGTGCATAGTGGTTAGCATGACATTTATTCTTATCCAGAACAATGAATGTAAGATACTGTCTAATTTTGTTATCGTAATTGCTAATGATACGAAAGTGTGGGTAAACTTTTTACACAGATTTAAAGTTGTGGTTGTGGTACGGATTCGGTTGGAATCCTGCGGTGTGTCGGACGGTAGGCGCCAGTGCGCGCGATGCTCGCGACATTTTCCGCATCGGTTATTGCGCATTTTAGAAGGTACAAGTGAATTAGTTAATCGACAGAGTAGAGAAGCAGGGATCGTGACAGCTTATTTACTGTATCTGAAATGTTATGGAGCATTGGGCGAGGGTCCAACAGTAGTACCATAGACTGAAGTTGGTACAGTGCCACAGTTTTTTTTGGTATTTACTATCTACTTCTTGAACCATCCATCACCATACTAGTTTATGACATCTGCTTTTTCTGTCAAGAAATCTTTAAGTCTAGCAGGTCCTTCGCCAGCATCATCGGTAGTGTTTGGCTTGGGTTCAAAAGATATACCATCCGATTTTTCGGCCGTAGCTTTTGTGAGATCGAACTCGATCTCTGAACCATCCTACATTATCAGTGTTTCGTATATACCTTCGCTCTCGACTGAATAGCACTACAACTTGGGTTCACCAGTTGTTAGAATCCATGTCATGTATGATATCCGTGCAACATATGGGGTGCCCATGTCTTCTGACGTGATGTTTACACAGACATATAAGTACCTGCAATGGGGCTGCAACTCGCTCATTCCTAGCTTCGGCGTCAATACTGCAGCAGAGAGCTTAATAATGCCAGAAATTCCAAGTAATATTTGTTGTGCTGTTGTTCTGGATCCGAATCGTATTTCTCTGTCTTGTCCCAAATGCGAAAGGCTCATCTTTCTGCGCATTGCAATTCCTGATTTAAAATTTTGACCATTTTTTTCAACTCTGTTTGTTTAATTTATTTTTGTCCCTTTAGCATAAAAATTTGATTTATTGAATCGTTATTCATGTTTTTTTAATCATAAAATAAAAAGATTTCATTAAATTTAAAACATTTTAAAATCGTGACATTCTTATATATATTTAATTATTTTTTTGGATTTTTTTCGCTTTTTTAGTTTTAAAGTCACTGCAAGGTTATCCTGGGTTCAAGGTTACGGTCACCCCAGATTAACTTAAAGGTCATCATATATCCAACACGGCCATTGACCTAGCACTGCGCACCTCACTCGCGTCTGGGCCTCATACGCGCAAAATACGTCCAGCCAGACAGAGCCGTCAAAATGTAATATTAAAATCAGTTATTAATGAAATAACCCTTTTCTTTTAGACAGATAACAACAACAATATTTATAGTGGTAACAATTCTATTTTTAACAGTTTGACAGAGATACTTCATCGACGCATGTGTATAATCATTATTTAAACCGCAGTGTTAACTGATGAAAAATGTTCAAGGTAAAGTAAGCACTATTGAAAATCAATATTTGAAATAAAATCATTGCCTGTAACAACATATAAGCTACACTATACACTTCCATGCAGGATACAGTTAATATGCCGGCTCAAATAATACAAATATTTTAAATCTTGCAAATGTATTTCGTGTGTGTTCTTTATATTTATAGCTATTGAAATTAGTATTTAATTGTTTTAGAGAAATCTGAGTAAAAAGTTGCATATTTGTAACATACTACATTTTAAACAATTTTTCGGCTCTAATTGGACGAGGCATGTATAAATTATTATAGTCCATTCTCTGATAATTCCAACTTTTCTGAAGTCCTGCTCAAGTTTTATATCCAGGATATTCGTCCACCTTATGCAACCAAAGGCTAACCGAGCCCAGAAAATTACACCAAAGGGACAACACACCGCATTCGTGCGCACTCATTTTAATAATATTTTGCAAAATAACTATTTCTTACCAGGTATTACCGACACTCCTTTTTTCTCCCGGTTTTATTTATATTAATTATAAATTAAATATTAAAATTAATAGATAAAATATAAGTAAAAGTTCGATTTAACCAAAATAAGGTATTTTTACATTATGTGAGTATAAAACGCTTGTGATACCTGGCACGTACAGGGAACAACTAAACAGGTAATGCATGGAGAGATTTCTCAAAGATTTAATTCAAAAAGTTATGAAGAAGCTGCTAATAGACTAAAGGCCCATAGCAATGCTTATTTCACCTACAGCAATGTGATACGAAACAAGAGGGAACGTAGATCCCAAGCAGAGCTTGCAAAAGAGTGCAATTGACAGTGAGCCTATACACACCTGGAGGAAAGGTACACGAGGACATAACTGGAGGTAAGTGGAGTTTTGAGGATCACTCAGCCATGAAATGTCTTTCTTAAACATTTATTATTATGGTAGTAATTTAAGGCTGTTTGACAAAAAGAATTTAATCATATTATAATTGTACCAAAAATGGTTTAACTTGTTCACATTGTATGTGAAGCCATTTACCTCAAAGGAAAAAAATACCCTTTATATAATCTAAATAATTTAATGTCAAATCATACATTTGTCTGTTTTGCTGCAGCCATAACAAGTAATACTCAGTTGAAATAAACTAATGTCTGGAGCTATTACTTGACATAAATGTAATCTCCAAATAACAGTCGATGCACTTTTAAACAAATGTTAATTATATGAAATGGTTTTATATTTGCCAATTTTTATATCTATGGCCTGTTTCACATGTTAGACATTGGCGTTATTTTACATTGTAATTTTTTTATTTCTATAATTTAGTTAGTATATGTTATTATGGCTGCAGCAAAACAGAAACATTTTGGAATTGACATCAAACTATACGAAAAACATAATATTTAAAATTGACAGTATGTCTCAGTCAGTGTTGCCAGCGAACATGTGGGCAGGTTGGTAGCCCTGCGCCCAGGACTGCCTGAGGCCTGAGCCCGCCACCAGGTAGATGGCTGCCCCCAGGTACGCCACACAACCAGCCATCACGAACACCAGTTGCCACTCCTCCGCTGTCTGCACAACACAGAGGACACACCGTCAAACAACTGTGGTGTCAAGGAAGGGAGGTGACACTCAATATGCCCTAAGCTGGTTTCACAATACAGAGGACACACCGTCAAACAACTGCTGTGTCGAGGCAAGGAGGCGACACTCAATAGGCCCTAAGCTGGCTTCACAACTCAGAGGACACACCGTCAAACAACTGCGGTGTCGAGGCAGGGAGGCGACACTCAATATGCCCTAAGCTGGCTTCACAACACAGTGGACACACCGTCAAACAACTGCGGTGTCGAGGCAGGGAGGCGACACCCAATATGCCCTAAGCTGGCTTCAAAACACAGAGGACACTCCGTCAAACAACTGTGGTGTCGAGCCAGGGAGACGACACTCAATATGCCCTAGGCTGGCTTCACAACACAGAGGACACACCATCAAACAACTGCGGTGTCGAGGCAGGGAGGCGACACTCAATATGCACTAAGCTGGCTTCACAACACAGAGTACACCGTCAAACAACTGTGGTGTCGAGGAAGGGAGGTGAAAATCAATATGCCCTAAGCTGGCTTCACAACACAGAGGACACACCGTCAAACAACTGTGATGTCGAGGCAGGGAGGCGACACTCAATATGCCCTAAGCTGGCTTCACAACACAGATGACACACACTCAAAAAACTGCGGAGTCGAGGCAGGGAGGCGACACTAAATATGCCCTAAGCTGGCTTTACAACACAGAAGACACGCCGTCAAACAACTACGGTGTTGAGGCAGGGAGGCGTCACTCAATAAGACCTAAGCTTGCTTCACAACACAGAGGACACACCGTCAAAC
>NQII01009599.1:0-48426 GCA_002778355.1 Clitarchus hookeri | reverse complement strand
TAACAACACAAAAAATACCACCTATCTCACAACTCTTGATAACTTTTTTCATACCCGACTGAGAATCTCACAACTAGTTTAGTTTAGAGAACTATCATCAGAATAAACAAAATGTTAAAATGACAATAGCACATTTAAATTTAAAATGTGATTAACTGGCTGTGTGTAATGTCTGTTTAAAATGACAATGAGTAACGGTTTTGGTCAATTTAAAATCTTATGTAAACCTTGGGGATACACTCAATCTACAACTTTCATAAAAACAAACAAAATGAAACATCCCTGCATAAACTCTCGTGATTCCAAGGCATTGATATATGAAATGTATTAATTATAATCACTCACTGCTAGCTGGTTATTGGTTTTGGATTTAAAATCTAAATTAATCCTTCTTTTTTAAGTTATTCAATAGGAAAATTTTAGCAACAAGTCGTTTTTCATGTAGATACGCACAAAGAAACTTTTGGTAAAGTAACCAATTGTTCCGTTTTCAGTTTGGATACGCCACAGGAAATAATTAGGTATTTTTATAAATGTTTTTAAAAGATAAATGAATACGTGAATCGGAACAAATTAAGTTTGGTGGCAATTTCCACCTGTCGTCTTGGATATGCAAACCATCGCTTTTCAATTCAAGTCGTTTTTCATGTAGATACGCACAAAGAAACTTTTGGTAAAGTAACTAATTGTTCCGTTTTCAGTTTGGATACGCCACAGGAAATAATTAGGTATTTTGATAAATGTTTTTAAAAGATAAATGAATACGTGAATCGGAACAAATGAAGTTTTGTGGCAATTTCCACCTGTCGTCTTGGATATGCAAACCCACCACTTTTCAATTCAAGTCGTTTTTCATGTAGATACGCACAAAGAAACTTTTGGTAAAGTAACCAATTGTTCCGTTTTCAGTTTGGATACGCCACAGGAAACACTTAGGTATTTTTATAAATGTTTTTAAAAGATAAATGAATACGCGAATCGGAACAAATGAGGCTTGGTGGCAATTTCCACCTGTCATTTTGGATATGCAACCCCACCACTTTTAAATTCGGGTCGTTTTTCATGTAGATACGCACAAAGAAACTTTTGGTAAAAAGCAGGTAATTACAAGCGGGCTGGATACGCAGGAAGAAATTTTGCATTTGTTTTGGCCTTCTAAGGACTTAGTTTGGATACGAAATAGACGACTTTTTGGGTGGATTTTATGTATCATTGGATACGTAATGTAATGTTTTTTTGGTGATTTGGATACGTTATACGAAATAATCACCCAGCTTTTTTCTCTGCAAAACCTGCAGGCAATGGGATATATGAGGAGGCTCTAAGAAGGTCGAGCTTATTGACGCTTAACTGAACTCGTTTCACAGCAGTGAGAGTCCAGCTGATACCCTTCCCCATATAGTCAGTCTCCTCCACTCAGATCTTGTCAATGGCAGCCAACACAGCCACCCCTATGTCGGCCACATTAAAAAGAGGCACGTTTTTCGTCTTAAATGCACGACGATCCTCCTCGCCTTCGTGTGGTTCTAGTTTACCATATAACACTCCAGAAATATATTAAACTTGACTGCCCCCTGCATCTAGATTTCCTGCTCTAGTTGGCCAATTATATTACGTTTCATTGCCTCGAGGTAGTCGCAAATGATTATAGCTACACTCGAGGTATTCTCGGGAAACATAAGTTTTCATTACGTATCTAAACACGCTTTCAACCTCTACAAACCCATACGTGTTGCTTTCGCCAGCCCCTGTGACAATGGGCCCTCGGCGAGAGCTACCTGCGCTTGCAAGAGCTGGGACATTGTGGGGTGGTTGTGGGCTTGTAACTCATGCCCGCTTCGCTGACCTGGAGGTTGATGTGGCAGCATCAGTACACTTAGCGATATGCGCACGACGCCTATCGGTCCTGGTGAACTGCCGGCTGCAAGTCCCACATGCCCTTGATGGAGTTTCAGGGTTCACCCAACAAGTACGTTCATGGCGTCAAGCATCACAAGATTTCGCGAAGCCCTCATTACAGAATGTACAGTTGAGCGAAGCAGCCTGCCTGATCAGTCCTGTACATGTTACACTATGTTCGGCTAGCTTGTCTAGTCGATCGAAGGGGCGAGCGCACCTATCACAAAGATATGAGGCAGGCTGCCGGAATGGATTTAGGGAGCAATTGCGCTCGTGATGCAATCCATTCCGATGAACCGTAAACACCCGGTCGCAAAAACCACACTGATGTGCAGGTTTGCATATATTAGGAACGGTAGGGGGGTTAAGCAACGCAGTTGAGGATGGAATCAACGCAGGTGAACTAGGTGAACTTGACGGCGACGATTCCATTGCAGTAGTAGTATATGTATAAATATATACTTATATGTATACGAATACATACGTGGCGTGTGGCTGGCAGGCAGGCCAGGTAGTGTCCTACAAAAAAAAGAAAGGGTCAGTACGGAAAAATTTTGTAAATAATAATAACATAAGAATACTAAATCACAAAGATTTTTCACTGGGGCTCGAACCCAGGAGTGATATTATATTTAAATAGAATGAAACACATTCCCCGGAGAGAATACACATGTCAATATGAAATGGATTAGCTCTAAGGAGCAGCGAGAGAGACTATATGATTGACGATATACTGAATGTATATGGTACACAGAAAAAACGTTACAAATAGCTATATGCAGGCTCAGAAATGCCCTAGGTGAAAGAAGTGCTGGTTCGACACACACAACATTAAGTACTACTCCGAAGTTATATCCGCAGGCCCGCATTCTCCAGAAAAGTCCTAGGTGAAACAATTAACATGTGCTGGTTTGCGAAAATAAATAATGTCCTATAAAGTTATAGCCACCGAACGTCTTCACATACTCACCAACAGACGAAACACACACTTACCTCTAAAGAGGAGAGACGCTGCGTAGAGTATCGACTATTGGCCTGATACTCTCTCCCACAGGTGTACAGCAGAATACACGCAGAACTGCGGGTATTAAAGATGAAATTGTGTGGACCCCGCATGTATAGCGAGACCCATAGAGCTCAGTGGTCCAGACACGATTAACTGTGCAGGTATATAGGAGGGGTATTTATACTCTTTCTAAAACGTGAGAGAATGTCTTAGGGATGGTAATAGTCCAGGTCGAGTGCCCTCTCCAGCAACACAAGCTGTCGACCGAGTTTCCCGAAAGGCCATTTTGGCGCACGGCAGAGCACCACATATAATTAAACCCATTAAGTTATGGGACCACCTCGCTTCATCCACATTTCTTCCAATGGCTTTACTGTCATGACAGAGTGAAATGCGCAAACAGCGACCTGTCTTTACTAGGTAGTATTTTTTAAGTGAAATTGTAATTTACAATCCAAAGAAATGTTCATTGAAGTGCTTTTAATATACTTGCATGTTTTAGTTAGGGCTGTGTGTGATTGTTCCCTAATAGAAATGAGAACACTGAGAATTTTATGACATACATATATATTATACATTGGTTTTTAAATTACACATCAAGATATTCATTAACATGTAATACACTCGACAATCTCACAAGCAATACATACAGTGCACACTACACTTACCAATCATGGTCATTACACAAGTAATACAGAATATATTCTAAGCATCACATCAAGATAGTAATTAACTTAAAACATTTTTAAAAAAATTGTTTTTACTATCCCAATTAACTATAGAGAATTGAAACTTTTTTTTCACTATACTTTTGCAAGCAAAGTAGTTGCGGCACATCAAGATAGCAATCCAATTTAAAACATTTTTTTTCACTATAATTTAGCGAGCAGAATAGTTGCAGCATAACAAGATAGCAATTCAATTAACACACTTTTTTCCACTATACCTTTGCAAGCAGAGTAGTGAATAGTGGCAGCAGTAATGTCTTTCTTTCAGCAACTGTTAATTTGCGCACGTCCTGAAGCGATGTATTGCCACAATTCAGACATGTTGTGACCGGCAAATTCTTCTTACATGGCATTCTGCGATGAGGCGTCGCCACGGACTTGGTGGTGGTAGGCGTCTTACATTTGACGGCAGGCAGCTGGACGTCCTCCTTAGTAATGTCAGCAGCATAGTTGGTAGGTTCAGCAGGCACCAAAGGATCTTGAGGAGGGTAAACTCTTATCACATCTTGCAACAAATCGTGAGTTATAGCTTTGTTTGGACCATATGGCAGTGCGGCAGGATTCTTATGTTTGACAGCGCCAGGCTTCTTACGCTTGATAGCAGGCGGCTTGTCGTCCTCCTGAGTAATGTCAATAGCAGAGTTGGTAGGTTCAGCAGGCACCTAAGGCTCTTCAGGAAGGTAAACTCTTTTTGCATATTACAATAAAGAGTGAGTTATAACTTTGTCCGGGCCTCATGGAAGGGAAGTGTCTGTTCGCATATAGTTAACAACACATCTTCCTAGAATATGGCATTCGACCATCTGCTGACATCGCTCGTTCGACGATGATGGGTTGTGTACAAGCAGCCAATGCACTATACCGTCACACTGCTCGCTGTACGTTCTTGGCTCGGCCTCGCCATCTCAGACATAGATTAGACAGTTGTTACCAGGTGTTACACTGCTGTAGGCTGTCTCTGGACGAAATAGCACATTCATCTTGAGCTCACTGGTGTCGACTGGCAGGCTAGACCTGGCTTATATAGCTTCTGTACTCTGCGGCGACATAGTGTCATTGGTTCTTGAACAACAATAGTCGTATATGAAAATAAATGTCATACATTATCTTGCAACATTTACACTTGCTACGACATAGTATTTCGCTCTCTGCTGTCGTGCTGCCGATGTCTGCTTCAACGCTCATGTTTTTGCAATTGATTTATTAACCTTCACTATTAGTTTCAATTGGAGACACAACATACCTAAGCGGCATAGGGTATAACGTGTGTGGTACCACATTCTTCCAGCGTGCTCATATGTATGTGGCTTGTACATTCTTCAGTCCAGCTGTAAGTTGATCTATTATCAACTTTTCGCAAGGTAAATTTCACTTTCTTGTTCTCATTGTGTAGTCTATAATGTCTTCACATTCCGTATGTACTGCCAGAATACGTCCATTTTCAGGTAGCTCGCTCTTGGGCCGGAGATTGCAGATGGCACACTGGTCGGACCAGTAGCAGGGTAGAATTTCATTATATTAATTATCACAAGTGTCATGATAACCCCAAAAATTATCTTCAGAGTCACATATTTGTACTTGCTCATGTCCCAGCTCCGGTTTAAACACAACTCTTCTGTATCCGATAAAGAAACTCGTGCACATGTTCACGCCATCCGGCAGAAATGCCACACGGTTACTTATGTTAAATATGTTTTTAGTTCTCTTTTCAACGAAACACTACTGCTGCTCTGCATGCTGCTCTTCTTATATCGCAGCCAGGTACGCCTCACACAATAACGGCTAACACATTGTCCTCCATATAATATAACCTGTGTTCATGTAGGTTGTATGACGGTCGACGTACAGCACTCGGTCCAGCAGGTAATTGCACTACAAGTGTTGGCATTGCAAAGTTCATACGCAATTGCATGAGTAAACCGTACCTGATGTATGTACTCTTTGTCTGGTTTCATAGAACTTAGTTAGCAAGGCAGCTTCATTCCAGTTCTTAGGTGATATACGGCAAATGTAATTACATTACACATTACTGAGATAAAAATATTATCATTGGTACTGCATGCCAAGTGTTATAGGTCGTGTCAATATTCTACCTGCGGTGGTTGGCTGGGCGGTTTGAAATGTACACGTCTGTATCCTACAGTAACATCGCCCTGATACGTAACTAGTGGGTGAAAGTACATGTTACGCACATAATAAACTATGTTAGCCATTAAGAAAATTCTACGATATGCAATGACCTACCATTGTCCCTAGACTTGATGCCACCGTAGCTGAATCGTACTGTTGGAGAATTAAGCCTCCCCATGTCGTCATCTGATATGAATTGGGCATAGCAAATAGGCAGCTTGATACGCATCTCATCGTCTAACATAAATGTTGTATATTTACGGTATGCTGACTCTGTGCTACGAAAATCTAATGCTATGTATACCTTGCCGATGATGAGCTCTGATGGGGTATGTATCGGATGGTCCTGTTCAGCTTGGCGATTAGACATTCTATGATGAGCTGCATATCAGTAGTAAAGTTCTTTGCCACGATAGATGAGCTATTTATAATGGTCGGTGGAGCTTTTTGACCCTCGATATGGTCCGACAGATATCATGACTTAAGCAACAACGCATTAAGACAAGGGCATACAAGGTTACGCATACATGAGTCACATACATATTCTAGCAGGTCAGCATATTTCTCTCTCAGCCTTCTAAACGACGGGCATTCACACTCGTTTTGTAGATCGCAGACATTTATTTTAGTGGTGCAATAATTTCTTAAATTCTGCTTCTGCTCGGGCCCAGCCACAAAGGCTGTACCATACTTACTTAGCACAGCGACAAGTACATTACATGCTTTCTCGTATTCCAAATCGCCCTCAATCCAAATGAGGCAGTGGTATCATTTTCCCAGCCAAATGTTCGTTACTTTGCTTTTCATGTCCAGCACACTCCATGGACACGGCCGTCTGTATGTATACATCCCTATGCGGCCATCATCATATGCTATACAAATTCATTTAATAATATAACCCTGCTGCGATACACATCCCTGAATGTTTGCATACATTATGCAGGTTGTAGCGAGAATGTACTATGCTTGTAATCTACGTCAGTATTTTAACTACTCTGACAGGCACGTTATACGTTAAATCGCCATACGGATATGCCTAGGAATTTAGGTAAACCTTAACGTTCTTAATATTTGCATGGTCGAATTTCGAACAGTCCTTATTAATTACGTTCTGTTTACCTGCCTGAAACTCGACAATTATAAATCTTGGTTTCGCACTTGTAAAGCTAGTTTTCACATTCCAATTTACGCTTACAGAGCTCGGTACATTAGGATACGTTTCTAAACTCCAGGTACGAAACGCCATATCTACGTTCCTTCCTTTTTCTGAATATTTCATAAATTTTACGCGTTCCGACATGTTTACTTGAACGTGTGGCAGTAACAAGTCAATAGAATGTATTTAAAGTGTAGCAGCTGCTGCTCCTGTGTCCTGGAGTGCATTAGTTTGGGAGTTGGCCATTTGCATAACTATATTCTGCTTTGGATTAATAATTACATGCCCATAATCTTCCACGAACCCTAACAACACAGCGAGGAGGTACACACTTCAAATTTACAGTTGTCGTAGACAGGAACCTTAAAGTCTTCCTCGATTCCCCAGCCAGCCATTTAGGAGGCTGGCAGTTGGTTGCACGTTAATGAAAGATAAATCTTTATGGTCTCTATGATTCCAACATCACTAGCGGCATCTACTTCACATCCGTTTAATTCCTTGGATATTCTATTAATCATGTGAAGTATACAGTTTGTAATGATTTTATTTGTTGTTAGTACATTACCCCCCCTTGTAAGCGTTCCTCGGAAACGTAAATAAGAATTACATGGTGATGTGTTAATATCTTGGTTTTGAATGGAAATCCGCATCATGGAAACGAGGCTATGTATGGGCCTGGAAGTTAAGGCGAGTAAGTGTGGATTTCAGCCTTCGTGATAGCATATTCAAAACCGACCGGCTGGTTTACGTTTAAGATTTAGGAATCCATATGCACTCTTGACTGTTGAACCTAATCATGTAAGGAAACAAACGTTTTCAGATGTTAGCAGACTGCGTGCCTGCCTCGTACTGACTTTAGGTGTGACACGATAAGCCCCTTTATTTACTTTCATAAGCTTAATTTTCAGCCCCATCTTTCCACAAATGCAAACACACAATTATTTCCTCGCCTCGAAAAATATTCAAACGACTTTCTTGGTCCAATATGTAAACGATTACTTCCTGTACGTGCTCTATCGTGACTGGCACATATATGGGTGTTGTTAGGACACACGGGAGTTAAAATCCCGGTGGAATGTTTGCAGAGAATTCATGTAATGTCTGGCTTGGTTGTGTCAGTTGCATGCCTATCTTTCAAGTTTCCACACTCAGCATACGAAATATCATGCGCCCTACAGGCCGCATCTAGATTATTTTTAGCGATGTCACCACTTTAAAGGCTACGGGCTAGACGCGTGTGAGGCCCGCAAAACTTGTAGCCAGGAATGTGGGGATCAAATGGAAGATTATTTATTAATGAATTTACGAGACCGGCTCCGTTGTTAACCCCATGGGGCATAGCATGATACTGACTGATGTATTGTTTAGTGTAAGGACTTTATAAGGTCTGTGAATGGCTGCGAACGTGGACCGTCTGCGGCGAGAGACAGCTCCACGCCGGTCGGCCGGGAGCGGGCCGGACCCATCCCCCCTACTTGCAGCACACCGAGCTCTCTCTCCTCCTTCGTGTTTCCTAGCAACCGTGAGCCGGCGGCCATCTTTTTCCGCCTTTGACACGCCCTTTCTGGCCAGGCCTGGAATCACGCCTGCTGCGGTTCTGGGCAGCCTGGCAGCGATTCCCCCTTCCTCCCTGGTCGCACGGTCTTGGCACTGGTGCGAGACAGATTAAGACTTGCCGGCCACTAATGTGTCGCCTATAAATTAACTTTTATGGAGGTCTGCCTTAATCACCAAGTAATTAAACCTTGAAGGGAAACCATACCATTTGACAAACGCTCTATTGTTCTTCGTGCGAATCACTTTATCGACCATATAAGTGTCTGGATATTTATTTACCATGATTTCCTGTTCGTAAAAAGAACCTCTATCTGCTTACCACTTAAATATTCAAGTGCATATGTTCGTGGTTTGTAATGCCAGATCTTTGCAACACGAAGTTTTCTACACTCCAATTCGGATAGTATCTTTTAGAGAAAACAATTTTAAGATGTGAAATGCGCACATAATCGCCTACTTTCGCCTTCTGCTTAAGTGAATCTAGAACTTTGGTTTGTTTAAAGACTGTTGAAAGCAACGAATTGTCTTTTAGATCTACTGGACATACAAATTGTCATATGTTTTCTATTATTGTAATTATTAATTAATCAGGGTAGACCATCAAGCCATGAGCGGAGAATTTACGCCACACATGATTTTTGAGCGTTCTGTTAAACCGTTCAACTATAGATGCTTTTTTATCACTAAATTTGCAACAATGATTAATTTTTTTTCTGTTTCATTAGTGCTCGGAATGGTTTATTGTAGAATTCCTTGCCTATGTCTGTTTGCATATTTTTCGACGAACCTTATCGCCTAACACCGAATTCATAGTCTTGGCCACATTTATTCCAGTCTTACAACTGTCAGGAATGGCCCACGCGATATTACTGTAACAGACGATAACTGTTAATATGTAATGAAGGCTTTATTTACAGAAGCATACGGTTGCATTTCCACCAAATCAGCTTGATACAGTTTACGAACTGCAAACAGCTGTACGCGTCTTATAATGTAATGTTTCCAAGATGGTTTGTGTATTTCAGCGGCGATTACTGCACGAGACATTATTTCAGTATACGTAATCCCCTTCACATAGTTCGTCAACAATATTAACGATCTCATTGGTGTGTGAATTATTTCCGGCCTGCTGGGATGCGAAGAGGAGTCGTAGGCGATCCACTAACTCATTCACATCGTCCCAGTAAACGAACTCGGACTGACTGCTGTTATCAAATTTGTGGTCAGTCCCGAGCCACTAGCTAAGCCGACGTCCAGAAACAACTGCGATACAATGTCGTATTTAGGGTGTGATTCATATTTATATGTGTTGGCATTTATATTGTTATCGGTAAAATGCGCACTAGTAATATAAAGCACATTTTTTTATTGATTAAGCGCATCTCTAGAGAAGTCGGCAAGTCTGCGCTTAAATAATAGTTAGCACAAGCTGGGAGAAGCGTGAATATATTCGTTTTCGATCTGTACATAATCATCGGGTAGGAAAAATACCTGTGTATTACCTACATACCATTTTTTATTACTTCTGTAAATTCCATAAACACTATCAATAAAACGACTCATATAAGATATTAGATAATTACGAACAGTAGCCGAGTGAGAATTCCCCTTTTTTTAGGTTTTGATTCCTCCAACGAAATTTTGTCTGCAATTGCCTTTAATTCAAGTTCAGTTTTCACATCAGGGTAAATAGACCGTTTATTTAGCGCATCCAGTCGGGATGTGAATGGTTGAAATACATGTTCCAAAACTGCATCACCTTCCATTTGCGCCTGCTTTGCCTGCATATACTTCCCCCGAACACTGGCGATAACGCGAGTCAAGTCCTCGATAACTGTAGACATAATACTAACATTGTTAGTGTAATGTATGTGTACTTTATATTAAATAATTGCTCTGTGTGCAATTGCATTGACAATTTTATCTTCGAATGAATTGAGTTGTTTGAGTATTGCAGTACATAGGTGCGTGCAATGCTGCCATTTCTCTTCGTCTGTACGAATATAATTGAAATAACCAATATTTATGTGTCGTATTAGTTCTTCAATGTCTGACATGCTACTTATCAAACTACAGTTACAACTGTCCAATTCTTCAAGAATACTTATAAATTGTTTATTGGTCATCCCCTCAAATATCGCACTAAGTTTGGTCGCCAAGCCAGCTACACTCTCCTGCTGTTTATGAAGCACAGCCACACTTTTACCGAGTGTATTTACTTGTTGTCAAGTTTCGTGGAGATTCGTAAAACCATTACTCATGGTTTGTTCGAGCGCTGTTTGAACTGAATTGACCTTGACATTCATACCAGTCAACTTGCCCACACTCTCGTTTGCTGTGCGCACATTATCATTCAATGTTGATGCGAGAGTTGTAAGCAATTTATAGTCTACTGGTTCCCCCAAATCTGTAACTTGTGCTTCCACTGCAGGCAGTTTACTTGCCACTATGCTTCGCATGTTATTTGTTAAAGTCTGAAAATGTTTCGTCATTGTAATGGACAACATACTGATGTCATTGAGGTTTGATTATAACTACTCGTTTAATATATCCAATTCAGTGTTGTCATTTATATGGCTGTCGAGTTTAGCACCGAGTTCACCCACTTGCTCACCCAGCATCTCTACAGCATCGAATCGAGTAATGTCTGCCAATAATGTGCGTAGATCTGTCTAGTTACTGGTTTGAAGTGCTGCCACCAGATGCAATGCTTCCAATGTAATGCTTCACACAAAGTATACGTTCATGGCATCTGTGTCTTGCAGGGAATGGCCAGGTTCTTGGCCCGCTTCTCACCGAAGCTACAATTTCCGTCGTTGGTGGAAATTATGCAGCTTTCCAGGGCACACTTCAGGCAGCTATGCCCAAATTTGGACACTGTGTAGCTCGTACTTCTCTGATGGCCAATAATAAACTGGTCAAAGACATTGCGGTACTGGCCTTTATAAATTGGAAAATTGTTGCTATTACTAGGAAACCATATGCCTTGCTCCAGCAATGCGAACATATTTATTAAAATCTGTCAAAATGCATTTCACTATTTACATGGTCTGATTATATGTGACATAAATTCATGTCGTACATACGAAACATTGCTAGGAAAATAGCATTGTCACATAAAAGCTGTTTAGGCATATGCGAATATGTTTGGCACAGATAAATTACATCCACTGCCATATGGCATCCCATACTGAAATATCGCTGGATATTTGTTTGTTTTTCACACGCCACATCGTCGAAAATAAACAGAGTTCAGTAATTCTTTGTCTGGTTATATAAATGATTCATTTTCACTAAAGGGGAAATAGCGCAGCCCCTCAACAGCTTGCAGTATCTGTGCTAGATGTAAAAAGTTTAGCTGGTGCAGAGATTTTGAATAAAGGTACATGTTTTCTAATTTGATACCTTTTGGTTCCACGAAAAGACTGACAAGGGCGCACATTTTCCCTGAATTAGACGGAACACATGTTATTGCGTGAACTGTTCCCGACAATAATTTTCCATTGCGGGATTTAAAGTGCTGGTTTCCTATTTGTCAATGTTACTAATAATCACTGGTAGCCTAGTTTGCTGCATTACAATCTCCATTATACTGCTAAGAAAATCTGGTAATCTGCATTATTTATATGTCAAAATTTTTTGGGAATGGAAAGATCTTGCGAACTGGCGCCTGTGTTTGCCCGGCCGGGACCTTATTCCTTTTTAACGACGTTCATTAAAGTTAAAATTGTTTTGCGGTGGTGGCACACACAGCAAGAATTGATATGCACCATTTATAACACTCTGTCACATTTCGATTGCCCTGGAAGACCTAATTCGTTTTTAACGATGTCTGATGTGGTGGGGTGAGTTTTTTGTACAGATAGAATTGATATGTGCCATTTATAGCACTCTGTCGCGCCATGATTTCCCCAGCCTGCCTAATTCTTTTTTAACGACGTCTGATGTGGGTGGGGTGTGTTTTTCGTACAGGTAGAATTAATGTGAGCCATTTATAATACTCTGTCGCACCATGATTGCCCTGGCCGGGACCTAATTCGTTTGTAACGACGTCTGATGTGGGCAGGGTGAGTTTTTCGTATAGGTATAATTGATGTGTGCCTTTTATAACACTCTGTCGCGCCATGATTGCCCTGGCCGGGACGTAATTCGTTTTTAACGACGCCTAATGTGGGCAGGGTGAATGTTTCGTACAGTTAGAATTGATGTGCACTATTTATAACACTTTGTCGTACCATGATTGCCCTGGCCGGGAACTAATTCGTTTTTAATTACTACTGATGTGGTGGGTGGAGACATAGTTTTTCGTACGTGTAGAATTGATTTGTGTCATTTATAACACTATGTCGCACTTTGATGGCCCCGGCAGACTTAATTCGTTTTTAACGATGCCTGACGTGGCGGGGTGGAGAGATAATTAAGTCCGGAGCACACGCATATATAAGATACTCACATTGGCTAGTTTTAAGTGTGCGTTATTGGGAACAGCGTCGCTATTCTATCTGTTGGAGACTATTTCTTACTTTCATGATATATCTACCAGCGATATGTCTGATGCCAAGGTGATCATTACTCCTCCAGCATCTTCGGTTACTAGACACACGCGTTCGCCTTCCCCTGTGAAGGACGCCAAGAAAGTTGCAATTAAGAACACTGTTATTTTGAAGTGTTTGAGAATTATTTCCCCTACATGTGCGGTAATAAGTATCGGTCCGTAGGAGTATCTAGACCTACTGACGACACACGTTCACACAACAGCGATAGCCATGTGGGAGGCCATTACCAGCATTATTTATCTTCTGCATGAGTCTATTATGCAATCATCAAACAATACGACGTGGGGGAATTGGATGTCAGCCGTGGATTTACTAGATTCGTCCGCAATATTACACCTTAATTCTTCTATACAGTGGCTGGTCAGCTGCTTCGACGAATGTGTCAAAACCAAAGCTCTTCGCCTGGATGAAGCGACTACACCTACTGTCAACACCGATGCCATAGCAAGCGCAGCTGTCACCGTCGCCACAGAGAGGTTGCTAGAATACTAAGACTCGTGCGCCAAAGCTAACCACTCCACTGGCACTACAGCGAATGGGTCCTCATCCACCGTTGATAATGTGAGTTGCTCAACGTATGATTTCAAACAAGCATTTCCCAACTCATCCAATGAAGCAAGGTCTGGCAATATTACAGATTATGCTTCGTACATTTCTTTACGGAGCTGCGGCCGACTATACAAATGCACGTACCCACCGGACGTAACTCAGCCGTGTATGCTGCAAATGAAATTGTTTCCCACCGCCATGATTCTTTCAACGTCCAGCAGGGACATTTGGAAGCACCAACGACAAGGCGTGCAAGTGTTTGTCAATACGGACAACCCGAAGACTGCGATCGACATACACCTTGCCAAGCTCCTGCACGAAGTCACCGAGATGGTAAATTTGAAAAGAAAGGCCGGTGTGACGGTTGATGAGGTTCGTTAGAAAGTTGTGTTCATTCTGAGTCAAGTTTTTTTACTGCTGCAGTTAATGAAATGTGACTGTAAGTTCGTTTCAAGTATTTATTAATATTAAATTGTGTGTCAAGTTTATTAACCTTCAATTTTTTTTTTAAATTCACTTTTGTATGTATGCTAGATATTAAATCAGCATGATTAATTTTTATTGTGTAATAAATAGGTATATAATGTACTGTGTAGTGAAAATTAAGGTTTTGTTTTAATAAAGTGGAATATTACTAACATACATATATTATTTTCTTTTTATAAATGCCTACTTTTACAGTGTGTGGAGTTCAGTATATTCAATACATAAACAATTTGTGCTATTAAACCCAAGTGTTTTCTTCAATTTGAAATGACTAACATCTGCTATGCCAACCAATGGAAACTATGGTGTGATGTAATAATAATACTTTGGGAATGATAGACACAAGCATAAGTGTTTAGTTCATTTGCCTAACTTTTTTCTACACGCAAGTGTTTAACTTCTGTGCTACTGCAGCATCAAAGGCATGAGATACTTACAAGTTATACACATGCATCACCTGAGAAAATATATATCTCACGGTGGAATATGAATAATAATAAAACAAGAGATAATTTCCTTATATTCCTTAGTGGAAAAAACTTGTAAAGGAAACAAGAACATATTATTATTTTGCACACCTGAGAAAATATAGACCTCAAGGCGGAATATGCTGCATTTATATGAACACAGTACAAGTTATTCACTACTGGTCCCAACCAGCACATATATTACACAACATATCCATTACATTAAATAATCTTTTTTTTCGCAAATACTTAGTGGAAAAATTAATTGTGTTTAATTTTAGTTTCCAAAGGTTTTTCTACATGCAAGTGTTTAATCTCTGTGCTACTGCAGCGCCAATGGTATGATTGTGACGTAATATTTTCCCTCGCAGCCTCGTCGGTGGGAGGGTGGGTATTGTGGTGCCAACATGGCTGCAGTCCAACTCTAAGGAGAGAGGGGCGCGCCTGGCGTCTGGCGGGCTCGACTTGGAGGAGGGCATCCAAAATGGCTTGCAAAAAAAATTTCCATAATTTTTCTTAAATAAATTTCCTGGCTGGAAAAATGGCTGCCATTGAAAACAAAATTAATGTCATGGAATGTTCTGGACACTGGCTGCAAAAATGACTGCCATTGAAGCAGAATGCAAGAGCATGATGTGGCGGCCGGCGGCCATCTTGGGCTCCCGGCTCCCTGTCACGACGCTGCGTTAGAACCTACCAATCCTAACTACTACCACGAAATACCGTATTACACACACGATCCGAAAAACGAAAGGCCAATTAAGATTGTCATTAAAGGACTACCACACAACGCAGACTTAAAACAAATAAGGCATTAAATTTAACAATATAGCTTCACAGCAATCCACGTCTGGAAATTCAGAACACCAACAGACACACCTGCAGTTTTTGGAGCTGTAGTGCAACAACACACAAAAGGCTGTTATTGAAAATACGCATATTTTATTTCGTAGCAGTTCGCATAGAAATGTACAAACATCGCCCTGAAGGTGTGGTACAGTGCGCGCGATGTTGTGCACTGGACCACACCCAGAAATATTGCACACTTAAGCCAATCTGCGCTTACTGTAAGGGATCGCACTTAAAGACAGAATGTACCTTTAAAAAACTAGGCTAAGCAAAGAGGGAATGTACACAATGCAACAAAACAGGACATTCCGATGTTTGGAAGCAGTGTGAAGTAATTCAAAAACTCATAGAAGCACGCAAACAAAGTATGGTACCAAAACCATCAAAACAAACACAAGACACCAGGCAGGAAAGTAAGAAAAACACGAAAGTAAACACTCAGTCAGAGACTGATTTCCCTCCCCTATAACCACAAAAAAGGTAGACAGAACAAGGAAACACACAGAGGGAACAAGTGCCCAAACAGCAAAACAGGACCAGGGAAAACAACACCACAGAAAATACGACCATCTTCGCAGATATGCAAGAAATGACCGCTTTTCTGCAGGAGACGCACTTTGTTACCTTAATGGATCACTTCAGGCCTATAATTACACAGGCGAAAGCCATGAAAACATTACAGGAAAGACAGATGCTGCTTGTTACAGTACTGGCAACCCCATCCGAATTAAACAGACCATTTTAGGACAACACCAGATATATAAATAACATAAAATACAAATATTTAATTAATTAAAATTTAAACATGAACTTCTAATAAACACAAAAGGGATTAAATAATATATACTAAACTGACTCAAATCACATAAAATGGAAAAGAATGCACTTCACACACATTTTCGTCTCGAAGCACCCTGATTGGTCCGAGGCGGGGAGTAACACAACCAATAAAAACATTTTCGTCTCGGAGCCCTATGATTGGTCCGGGCCGAGGAGTGCCATTTTTCTATAAAAATACAGGACTTTGGCCAAAAGACTAATTAATTTCGCCCACCATCTCTAATTTATTAACAAGGGTTTTTTATTTTTTAATTATTCGATTGTCATAAGCGCTGAAACGATGAAACGTACCCCGATGGAGACCTGTATAGGAAACTTCGGGAGACTACGGTCTCGCTGACACACTATATGAGANACACACAAACACGTAACTTTACTTATAATAGCGACACCAATAAACAGTCTAAATACGGGGCCCCGTGCTCAATAAAACACAGCTACACGGCGCCCCATCGCCGACCCAATGATTTGAGTATGTGTCAGGGTGCATTTGTTTGACAAACACCTCGTGAGTTATAGGAGTCTACGCTCCCGGTCTCACGACACCAAGGCCATTCGGTGGCATATGAGGGTTCGGCGGCGGCGTTGGCAAGTTGTGACATTGCGTTTCTCCGCCACTCGTGTGCACATAGCACTGAGCAGTGAGAACTGAGCATTCCACACTAAAGAAAACGACAAGCATAAAAACAGGTTTTCGTCTCTGACTGTGAGAAATCAATGCTTACCAGTATTGTGGATTATCCTACCACACATCTGGTGCTCGAGTTAGAAGAAATGCAAACACAGTGAAGCGGATATGGAAATAGTGGATCAAGGAGGGATGGGCTGAGCGACGAGCCCTAGGACAGACACTTAGTGCGCATGGCGATAATGGACTAGCGCCATAAAGCTTCATTTAACAGTCTCGTTCTGGGATCAGGAATATAGCACATCCACCTGTGTACGTACACTTAGTTTGCCGCTGTCTGCAACATCAGGGTAACTTGTACAGGAACTTAGTACTGTGGTTGCCATTGACTGCTACCACAGATAGTTAAAGTTCCAATCATGCATGGAATGTAGGGCTTTGAAGGACGAATGTCATACCATCGTATTTTCCGACGAATTTTGCTTCTAATGGCAGTACCACGATCATGGTCGCATGCATCTCTGGCAGCTCCATGGTGATTGACTGAGTCCTCAACTATGCGGAGTGATACTAGCCCAGCAACTGCTGTAATGGAATAAGGAGAAACAGTAACCCAGTCCCCGTATCACTGGTACGCGAACCAGCAACTGTTAAGTTGCGGATGAGTAGGAGCTTGTTGTCCGCTATTATCAGGGCCAGAACTGCGGCGTTTTACCAAAAGTAGATTGCGCGACCGCATTTGGCACACATCGTCCAATGGTACCTCGATTACGCACTTACTCACAATACTTTCTTGGCCTGTGCTTTTACTGGAGCTCTCATTCATTGAAAATATGTCGTTCATGGTCGTACGATGACTGGCCCAACACAGAATACCCGCTGCCATTATTCGTCCTGTAATATTAATGGCTTCCACTTTAGTTTAGGTTAATAAAAAAAACATTTATAACTATGACTCTGGCCAGTAGCTTACCAAAATATGGGACAGTTTACTCCGTCTTTAGTTTCTCCAGTAGAACCTTTTTCGCAAATAGCAGAGATCTTACCGTCAGGTAGTAGGAAGGTAAATAATTGGGTTTGCGAAAGCAACATAAAATAATTTCTCTTGCTGTTTTATACTGGGGGAAAGGAATACGTCGATTCTTATGTAAAATTACCCATTAACATGAAATACGTAGTAACAGACCGAACATATTCATCAAAATATAGAAAATATTTATTTAAAAAAACCTTTAAAAAATTTACCTCAAATCAACGAGATACTGATAGTGGAACCAAATTCATTTCTTACTTTTTACATTTCACTGCCCAGTTAAATAACCTTAAAACTTTTTCAGCGAAAAGTAGCATACACATAATAAATACAAAAATAAGCATATCATTGTTAAATTATATAATTTACGAATTTAAAGTATTGATTATTTGTTTGCATAACATAACATGTAATATTTATGGATTTTACCAAATTTTATTTATAATTTTCTTTCATGTGATTGTTTCAGCTCAAACTTTTAATCGTAATGTACTATTCTGCTTTGACTTTGTTTTCTTGAGTACTCATAATTTTCTTCCGTAATTATCAGAACTTATTATCTTCATAGTATATATATCATATCTTCGTGAGGGAAATAAAATTTAAATTTTTATATTATTCGTTTAGTGAAGATGTGTAAACATAAGTGTTGAAAATTTTATCTACATGAAGAAAATGTTTCTGCAATATGAATTATTAATACTGTTTAAGAACAACAACACAATATCAAACAAAAGGTGTATATTAAATACGGGTTTCTTAAGTATGCATTTTTATGTTCGTAGATATTTCCTTAGGATGGCATTGTAACAATGTCATCACTATGTATCTGGCATGATATCGAAGAACTCAAATTATTCTCCCGTATGTAATGTGATTCTTCGAAGAGTTAAAAATTTTATCACATGACGGTTTCTTTTTAAATAAAATAAATACAATGTAGCGTTAAGGACCAAACATATGATTACATTTAATCTTATTTCATTTCCTTATTTTAATACTTTCAACATGTAAGACGTTACATATGCTATTGACTATTTAAATTTTTATTGAACATGGTGTCTGACATAAAATATAATGGGCTCTTATTTGATTAAGAAATAACGTGGAAATGAACATACATGTTTGGTGTGTAATTTAAAAAACAAATAGTTACTGATAACTAATAATTCCACATTTTTCTAAATGGGAGTAAAGAGATTTTAGGAAAGATCTTGAGATCTTAGATGATAGGTAGACATTGATTTCTCATTGACAGCAACATTATTAGAGATGAAACATGCAAAACAATTTTAAGACAATTAAAATACATGAATGACTTGACCGTGATTCGAATTCAGAAAAACTCGTTTAATTAAGCTAGATTGCAATCAAATACATTACAGAGGTATAATTAGGAGCATCAAATTCGGATGTTATCAGTCTAGATTTTGAATGATAGGGTTTACTAACCTGGAATATTTACTCAGCAATCATTTTGAAAATATGTGTCTGAGCCACTAAAACACCTAAGTTTACATGGCATACCATAACGCTACTTGTGTGAAAAATTTGATGGAAATAGGTTGATTGGTCTCAGAGGTATGGCATAAACACTTAACATTTTTTAATGGGGATTTCTTTCAAAAATGCTTAAAAAGAGGCTCTGTAGACGATGTTTGTAATATGTAGTGTCGGTATAAAAAATTCAATTGAAATTCTTAAATTGTGGAATACAAATACCAAACATATTAAAATATTTATATGGCCGGCATTTTAAAATCATTGCCTTATACAATTTAACAAAATGAAACTATTCTTGGCATTCTGAAGTATGGAAAATATAATAGAATTTAGTCAAATTAGTCTGTAATTATTACAAAATGTTCAGTTAAGTCACCTGGCAACACTTTGCAAAATAATCTGCCAAAGGAGAATTTCTTTATGCATATCGGTTGTTGGGTCATCGAATTATGTCATAAAACCTCCATTGATCATGTGACGATCTTCATAATTTGAGGGCAAAAAGTTTATTTGTAAGCACATTCGACAAATGTTATAGAAAAATTTACAAAGTAAAATTTAAATCGATTACATAGTTTCGTAAATATAGTACAATAAGCCACAACATTTGTATACGTGCCATTCTGAAAATAAGATACTAACGTACTTAAAACATATAAATTAATATAGTCAATCATAGTACGATTCCTTCGCCAAATTTTAAAGAAATCGGTGGACCATTTCCCGTGATAAGGCTTGAAAAATATATTACTCCATGTAAGACAAACTTGTAAAATTTCGGGGAAATGTGACTTTGCAAAGAGAATTTTGATACATGCAAAATATACTATCAGCGTTCAAAGTTAAGTTGAAATTTCTTTAGCAGTTTCATAGATAAAAGATTCGAAGCTTTAAGGTTATTTGGCCGCCATGTTGAAAATATGTATATCTGACCATTTGAAAATTTATCAGTTTACATAGCCTACCATAGTGCTCATTGTTTCCCAAATTTGGTACAAATAGGTAGTTTTTTCGGAGAACATATAATTTCAATTTGTAGGTGACACTTCATAAAATATCGGTGAAAAAGGTATTTTGTGAGTACACATTTGGTTGTTGTAATATGAATAGCTAACATACAAAGATAAATTGAAATTAATTTCATAATTTCGACGATATAACATACAAAACTAAATTAGCTATATGGAAGCCATTTCGAAAATAAGATTCTGACATACCTTAAACATATTAGTTAACATTATCTAACGCTGTACTTCTTGTTTGCCATATTTGGTATTAATAGAAAAATGTTTACCCGAGATATGACACAAAAACTTTATTTATTCGTGTGGTACTATCTGACAAAAAAAGGAGAAAAGATTTTCCATGAAGAAACATGGAATGTTTGTTAACAAAAAAAAATCGTGTGCCTTAAACAGACGTATTCCGTAAGTTTCCAATTGACGAATAAAATGTTATCTTTCCAAATATAACTCAGGAATTTTTTCAACACCTAAGACAAGCAACAAAGTAAACATTAATTGTTAAACAAATTGTATAATTACGAAATAATAAGAAATTATGTTTCCAGACGCGTCACAAAGTTTACTACCCGTTTAGGTTTTTACAACTGTTATAGTGTCGTGTTTAGAGAAAAAATGTTACAAAACCTGACGTACTTTCCTTACAGTTGTACACAATCTCACCAAAACACTCGCAGGCGACGTCTTTCTGCAGCAGGAACTAAGCTGACAGCCGGCACAAAGACGACGACCAGCACAGTGCGGTAACTGTCAGGCGTGCACTCCTTGCCTTTCGTGAGAAAGCACAATTATTATCGTGGTGGATCGACTTAGCGCAGCAGTTTTGTTTAATTACGATGAACGCAGTTTATGCAACGCGCAGTGCGGTATATTCTGCACCGATAATTATATCTCTCATGAAGCAGAGTGCGAGTTAATCGTTTCGATCACGTGATACAGCTAGCATGGTGAAGGCAAGCTGCGGTTTTTAACTTCAGAATAGGGATGTACTATCACAAATGTTTTTTGGTGTTTATAAAAAAATTTATGCATAAAGTACCAAGAAACTCAAGTGTGAACTTTGAGCTGAAAAAGCTGGATCCGAAAAAATGTCTTCTTTAGGAACTTCATCACGTATAGAATCATACTCCATATTTTGTTATCCTTTATTTTACAACCCTCTCTGTAACGAACGGTATTGTCTTTAAATGTGTTTGTTAATTATGGGTAGTGAGGGGGAGTGTTTATATTTGGAGTGAGTAGACGGTGGGTGTGTCCAGTTATTTATTGTGTAAATAAAATCGTTCGTTAATATAAAATTGTATACCGATTTATTGTCGATCGTTCAGGAGCGTAATCAGAAATCTTAGAATTTAATTTGTAAGGATATAGAAAATTTAATTTCCCTCGTATTGCTCTTATTCTGCGGCCTATTAATAGTTTCTTTGCATCACCATGTAACATCAATCTGCGCGTAGTAAAACTATGACCACCATTCAATGCTATTGGATTGGCACCTCCTCAGTGACTCCATGCCCACGAATAACCATTATACATATATTGTGGTTGGAAGAAACACTTAGAAAAGATTTTAGAATAAATACAAATAAAAGTTTTGTATGATTTTCATTGTTTTTTTTTGCAACATGCAATACTGCTCAAAAACCAGTTACTTACGTGCCGAGACGAAAGTGCTGATGGACATCAGCACCATTGGCTAGAATGAAAGTGTGATAACGGACTTTATTGTAATAGCGGGCCAGATTTAACTTGGTTATGCCGACTTCTCGCTTTCTGAAAGTAGGTTTCTTTGGCGAAGGCAGCGCCACATTTTATACAATCTTCAAGAAGTTTTACTGAGACAAGCAGCTCTATTGGGTGTTTAAGTTGGTTAGGCGCAGATGTCTCAGTCGACCGCCATAAAGGTGAGATGGAAAATTTTCGATAGAAGAGCTTGCCTCGTGTAGGCGAAACGGAAGTACTAACTAGAAAGTGGCTGGCATCCGAGGTGGGTTAATATAGATAATTTTGTTCGTTCAGTAGACGGCGCTGTAGTCGGCTATCTGCTAGTATGACGTCACATGAGCTTACAATGAGTAAGCTCTGGCCAGCATGATGCGGAATGTTCCCCTTTAGTGAAGAAAAAATTACTCTTTGAAGTAACGTTACCGACGAATAAATATTAGGAATATACCCAGGACGTATATTTTCGGCAATGGAAATACCCCAATTTTTTTATTCTTGTTTCATCTCATTTCTTAATTCTTACTGTCCTTTGAAGCTTGAAACAGCCATTATATGTTGCTGACCACTTTGTGTAATAGCAATTTTTTCTTTTAAATATTTTTTGGAGTCTGTAAATTTATCGTTTTATGTTTTACAAATTAACTCACTTTGTAAAATTATTATTTACGAACTTTCATTGATAGTTTATTATTTCTTATCAAATAATAATTCGGTTTTTTTTAATGTAATATTTCTTTATATTATAGCCACAAAATTTTTATTAAAATATCTTGGCAATCATTTTAGGTACTGCAATAGCACTTGGCCAAGATTTATAAATATACGACATTGCTTTATCTGAGGTGGTAGAAATTTTGAATTCATGTAACCTGGTCACTACATATCTGTTACGCAGGATCTTGTCACACGTGTAAAACTAAACCAACAATTTCTAAAAAATGCCACCGAAATTTCCTTTTTAGTATTTCAGGAACCATTTCGGTTACTAATTCTGGACTGTATATAAAAAAACTCGGCAACATTTTTGATACCTACACATAAGGAAAATTAAAAATTCTTGGAACATTTGCAACAAAAGTTATGGGTTTTGTAAGACGTTTACGTCTCAAAAACTTTCTTCGTCTTTGGTAACCGTAAAATTTGATAAAAATATCTGGTTTACCTTCTTATATACAGTTTTTATACGTATTTGGTACAGATACTTTATTAATAATTATGAAATCCACCTGAGGTAAGTATATATACTCCAATTACAAGTAGGCTCTTAGCTTTCGTACTTTTATATTTTTTGGTAGCTCTCTTAACACTGTAGGCCATCACGCGCTACGAACGCTCAATCGGTTGGTAAGAAAGGTCACGCCCTTTCATCACAGGTATCTCAGCCATACACCTGAGTATACCAGATCCAAAATCCCAACCTGATTCGCAAGTAAGGCTAAGAACACACTACCACAGGTTTCTGAGACCCTCGCCCTCATATACCAAACGCGTGGTCTGGCCGGGGTTCTATCCATATCCCTAGTGTCTTTCCTGGACACAAACTTTTCGTGTTGCCGCTCACCGCCCGGTCTTTCTTTGAGAAGGGGGAATCTCTCCAGACCTTCTCCAGCATACGTAGTTAACCACTGTCAGCCCGAGTCCAACCTCTAGTGATCGGTACATCAGAGAGAACCTCAGGTAGGGCCAACACAATCAGCCCGTGCTCGCACTTATTTTCCATGGTACTAGTGGGTTTTAATGTCCAACCGCTCCACCAATTGTATGCCCACCAGAAGATGAGGGCGGCTTGCGATCAACTTGGAGCGGCATACTTCTTTGGTTCCTCGGGGTATGGCGGAATCGAGAAAAGCAGCTCTTGCTCTGAATGAAAGATTTTAGTAATTGTAAAACTCCGTACGTCTGGACACATAGATTCCAGAATTCCTCCATCTTATCATCACCGCCTACATGCCGTCGCCACCATATCCATCCATCAACAGTGCAGTTGGAGGAGTTGTTATCGGACACTGACTTTTACCATACACTAGAATATCTTAACTACGAAATTCCAATATTGGACTGCATAGGCCTGAATGCCAAGTGGTCAAACACCCCGCCAAGAGGTTAGGCAAAGGTATCAGCTATCGGCCTAAGCCATCACTGCAGGTAATCCTGACCAGCCGCGAGGAGACTCGTTCCCATAGAGAGACGGTCGATGGAGCCAAATTTGCATAACCTGGAGTGGTACGAGGAGCCTTGGGTAGCCATAAGTGGAGAGAGGCTGTAAGAGATTCATCATCCAACCGTTCTAGGGTTAAATGCGGTAACCAAGTTTTGCTAGTTTAGCATGGTACTGCCACACCACCTCAAGCACCTGGAAACCTAACATCCGAGGAAGTCACAGACCCATATCCTCCACCTGAGGTGACAGAAATACCACGGCCAAATACTTACATGAATAAAAGAAGTACATGTCGCCAAACAAAAAATAAACATAAGAGCAGTAATTCAAATGCCAAGCCCGGCCACCTAATTATTGGACATTGTTTCTTTTTAGTTCCTCGATATGTGCTAAATGGGAATTTTTAGGGTCTGTGACATTCAGTGGTGATGATTTTTGTCGTATTCTCTGCAGTGTGAACTGGCATAACTGGTACGCTGGTTTGAATGTAATGACTCGAACTTCTTTCACATGTGCCCAACTACTGTTCTTCCAGTCGTCGACGAAAAAGTAGTGTCTTATTTTGCCTATACTTGTGTTCAGACGCTTAATATATATGGAGGTATGGAGCTCGATTTACTGTAGTCAGGAAAGTACAGCAATTTGTCAACACCGACCACCAGACATCAGAGAAATATCACCACACCGCAAGTTAGGGAGTGTACTTGCGTTAGTTTGGTGGAACAACGCAATGGGAATTTTTCAAAACCTATTGTTTAATCAGCAATCTACATTATTATTGTCGAAGTCGCCCCCCACCCTCCTAGTAATTGGTGTCAACAAGGAAAACTGTCGTTAGTCCTGCTATAAATTGTAGTGTTTTCAAACAAATAACAGTCTTGCCTCCGTTTTGATGAACTTCCTTCAGACTTTCCACGAGAAGTTAGTGTGCCAGTTAGTGATGCTAGTGGGTGGACGTATTAATTTCCAAAGCAGTATCGAAGACTCTGCTTCGGGCTATTATCTGAAACTTTTAGGTTGTATGTGACGGATAATCATAATGAATGATAAGTTTATCAATTGTGATTCTAAAACGCTATAATTTTCAAAGTTTCTCCAAACGTGAACTTTTATTTGTTTTTTTATATGTTGACTTGATTTGCTAATATTCGTGAATGAAGCATTACCCCAAAATGCCTTATTTTTTGTATTTACTTTAAATATTCGGTCATTTACGACGTCCTACTGTTAAAATTGCCTTTTGAAAGTTGTTTTGCAAATATTAAAATTACTCAAGTGTTGTGCAGTATGTAAAAAATATATTTGAACGTTTTTTAATGAAATAAATGAAAATAAACGATTTTAAGGAATGTGAATATTATAGCAACCAAATTTTCACGGTAAGTTTGAAGTATGATTCTTGTTTGTTTAAAGCGATAATGTGTTATGATTATCATACGTTTTGGGGTTTTAATGTGATAGATGTGTGAATCGATACTGAGGCTTTTTACACGATTTTGGTTTGAATACCTAACATATTTTTTTTTACGAAGCAAGTAGAGTGCTGCAACAGTACTGGCATGGTATTTATATGCGTGATTTTGGATGGTCAGAGATTTTATAATCTCATCATACCAACACATGACAGGCTATTGTATATCGGCGTGAAGTTTTTGAGCTGAAATTTTATGCATATGTTGTTATAGGGCGTGGGAACCCCGGAGGCTGAGCTGTTAGACTACTCGCCTCCCAATAAGATGAAACGGTTCAATATCCAGACGTGTCACTCCGAATTTTTGCTAGTGGGAACCGTGCGGGACGATGCCGCTGGTCAGTAGGTTTTCTCGGGGATATCCATTTTATTCTGCCGTTGCATTATTGCACTTATCGATAACCACCCCATTTCACACTCATCGGCTCTCAATACCTCGTGTTTAAGAGCAGCCTTATTCTCTCAACTAAACTTGTTATTGGTAGCGTACAGTTAGACAAGGCAAGTTGGGATTGCTAGCTCGTCTGTGCATTTCTACGTGATATTACACAATGAAGACTGCAACCTTGGTCGTTAGACAGAAAACAATTGTAGCCCTATAGACTTCCCTTTTCGCAATATTATCTACGTCAGGTACGCTGGCGTCAACTTCATACATTGAGATAATCACGCCGCCTGCAAATCCATCGAATTTATCAGACATAACATTATATTATCTTTGTATGGCGCCAACAGTTCCAACTATATTAACGAGGTTTTTTATCCTTGCAATCTATAACTCTAACTCATCTTCAGAGGCTACAACGTTTGCAGCAGCGCTGAGGGTACTGCAGATTTTCCAGAGCAGTCGTACACTTACACTGATGTATCCGATAAATCAGATAGTTAGTCAAGATTTCATTTATATTGCCATCATGTTGATCTTCTGTATTTTCAGTTGCAATCAACCACTTTTATCGATGGCATGTGCATGAGCGTAAAGTTGCTATATATGCTATAGATTGCATATATAGTAAAATAAATACCGGTAATTATGTAATGCATCGCCACTGAGATTTCAGTGCCAGATATGATGAAGGCATCTTGCTTACGACATTAATGCACCGGGACTATTTTCACGTAAATTTCAGCTAAACATTTGCACCTTTATGATAATAGCAGAGAAGTGTTTATTACTAGAGGTAACTAGAAAGAGCTATGTTTGTAACCGTCTTGGTACTTACAGTTGACGACATACACTGAAGTTACCAAGTTTATCAAAAACACATGAGCGGTTACTAACCCAAGTAAATACAAACTTCCTAGTGCGTACTAGATTTTTAGAAATGTCGTATCTCTATTGTAATAAAAACCTCTTAACAGAGATTATAAATAACGTTATTTGTTGAATATGAGTGTCCAAAACCAATGCAGAATATTAGATGGTCTGATCGGGAAACCCTTTTGTAAGAGATAAAAGCAACGGAGAATATAATAAAATATACATAGGTAGTATATAAAAAGTGAACTTTTAGCAAGCAAATAAAATAATATTATATTGATCTCCCGTTGGCAGAATTTATAGGACATTTCTATCAAAACATCCTGCTGGTCTTTAAAATGCTACAGCGATTAGAATTCCAGTTGGTCAGTCATGGAAACACTTGGATACTCTCTCCGAATATACTCTACCTGTCATCTGCCGAAAAATTCCGATACGGCCCGAAGTCTTACAGACACACAGGACACATCGCTTCATTAAAAGAACAAAAGTAATGTTAAGTTCTATAAAGTTCAATATTAGAGCCTGCTCACATCCGAGTAACCTGCTCGGGAATGTTTGCAAGTGGTTTCCGACCAAGTGTCACAAAACTAATACTGTGAATCTTCATGCCTTAAGGTACACAAAAATGTAAAATTACTACATTTCGAAGTTAAAAGGATATAATATAACAATATTTCTAATGTTATCAGAATAAACATGATATTAATAAAAAATACTTCACTGTATGGTATATCTAAGTAAAGAGTTACATGTGTGAAGAAATGGTGATTTTCGTACAGTTGTTAAAGAGCAATACGCCAAATAAAACATACAGCTCATAATTATATACTTTGTGACTGCAGGAACTCATATGTTGGTTTTGTGCCTTTAACTTTACCCATGTTACTTTTCATATGCTTTCGTATGTGTCTATAACAGTTATTTATTGTCCAAGTCAATTCGGTCAACAAATTATCATCTGAATATTCACTAAATATCAAATTATCCCAGAAATTCCCTTATCACATTTTTAGGCAAGTAACAAAATGGGTTTGAATTAATTCACTGCTTGTACAATTAACCAAGTTAGGCATGTTAACACCTTCTATTGTGATTTAGTCGAAAACATTTGTTCAGGAACGTTTGAATAACAATAAAAATTCTTTTCATTTAAGATTATCTTCAAATTCCATATTTTTTAAAATGTAATAATTTTTTGCTGTATGGTAATGACAGTTTGACTCCATCTTACCCAAAATTAGCAGGAAGTGAGTAGGCATGACCACAGAACTTCACGAAGTTGATGAATAACGCATTGCGGTAACTTTCCAGTCTGGAAATTCTATGGTTCGTTTGACCGCAGTCAATACGCCGGTAGCTCGACTTCCTGCACCAGTTATGTTTATTTACCGGGAGCACCACTTCTCTTGTGCAACTCACTAGGAGCTATGCCATTAGCCTGCCTTTAAACTCATTAGGATAATCACGCAATATATGCGACATGAGTGAAGAACTTAAAAACGTTGAATAATCAATAAATAGTAACAACATTGCCCAACTTGATTAAGACAGTTGTTAAGAATCTTGCAAATTATGTGATTTTTTTATGTATAACAGACAAGGCATGCAATTGTGTTTCCTTAAATAGAAATCCTGTTAATTCTTTAATTTTTTATAAAAATAAATATATATTTTTTGGGGAAAATGACGTGTAATCAGCTGTGGAATGTGTGTCACTAACACCGTTTGGATATAATACCATTTCAAACCTGACATTTCATACGCCTGTATAAATATTTCATATATTTTATTACATTTTTTCATTCAGATGCGTTATTAAAAACTGGTTATATCTTTTTTGTTGCGTAACGGTATGTGGTCATTAAGGCAATGCCGTATTTCTTCCGAATCTCACAACGATGTGAAAATGTTTTCAACTGCGCGTGCAGTGGTGGACAATATAATGGTGGTTAGATCATACCTATAGACGATGTTACAGATCTCTCAATCTCAAACAGTATGTATCGACGTGTGCGATACTACAGTCAAAAATCTAACGCTGGCTGAAATGATAACGAGCGAGTCGCAGCTAGATATAGTCCAGGAAACGTGTTTCCGCCCCGATAACATTGACAATGAGGTGGAAGAACATGTAGCGTCTGGAGTTTTGTGCGAAGAGAACTCTCACCCTACAAAGACGCCATTCGCCAGGCCAGCGTGTATTTATATAAAACCTTAATAAGTATAGTTTAAGTGGCATTGTTATCGAATATGTCCCAGGGCCAATTTGGCTAAGCGGTTAGAATGCTCGCCTCTCTCCATAACCAAGCGGGTTCAATCCGCAGGCTGGCACTATCCGGATTTTCGCAAGTGTGAATCGTGCCGGTCGATATCGCTGGTCAGGTAATTTTGCAGATTTGAATACATACGTACCAGTTAATAAGCGTAGTTAATAACATGTGATCTTTGCTATGTTTGCCAGTTCAAGATGCCCAACAAATCCAAGATAATAGTTTTTGTTTCGAAACACAAAAATCATTTTGAATTTATGAACTATGAAGTTGAAGATGGCTTTTTGTCTATTGTATAGAAATGTAAATATTATATTCCAAATGAATATTTAAGAACGTATTTTATCCTACTTCTTAAATAAATTCTTAATGAACTGTCATAACCAAGTGCGTAACATTGCAACTGAATTTAATCAATGTATTCGTACAAATATCAGTAATTTTTCCTTTGTCGTCGCAGTCTACTCCCTGGCACTGTCCACAAACTGAATTACAGAACAGGTCATATTTCCTGCATGAGCACTTAAGTGTTGCAAAGCCTTCTTACAGTTACATATAATCACTTCTTATACATAAACTAGTGCAGGTCTGGTGTCTGTCATAGTAGGGAAGTAGTTCACGCCATTTCTGAGTCACCAACCTCAATCTTCTGGCCTCATTGAAAAAAAAAGTCTTTATCATGCCACAATTAGATGATAAACATTTTAAAAGTGATATTTCAGTTCAGACAGAGTGGGAGAAAAAGTTGCAGACTAGACAGAATAAGTTGATGGACAAATTTTGAGGCTGAACATTCTCATTTGTAATGCTAAAAGAGATTTATTTTCATGGCCTTTGTAAACTCTTGTGATCACTTACTACCCAGCATAAAATTATATAATTTAACATATTTTACGAATTACAATCTCTAGCAGCTTTTGAAAAGGTTGCATCACTCTTTGCATTATGCAATGCCAAAGAATCTGAAAGTACTACAACAACCAAAAAAATGAATAGACAAAGAGGAGAGCCTTAGAAAGCTCACAACATTTTGCTTTTAAAACATATTGCTAGTAGATAGAAAATGCCGATTTGGGCGCAACTCACTTTTAAATGGCAAAGGGTTAAAAGTAACCATACATTTTTAACCCACTTTTAAATGCTTAAGGGTTGAAAACAACCTTAAATTTTTAACCCACTTTTAAATGCTTAAGGGTTGAAAACAACGATACATTTTCAACCCGCTTTTAAATTCCAAAGGGTTAAAAGTAACCATACATTTTTAACCCACTTTTAAATGCTAAAGGGTTGAAAACAACCATACATTTTCAACCCTTTTTTAAATTCTATAGGGTTAAAAGTAACCTTATATTTTCAACCCCCTTTTAAATTCTAACAACCCGCATTTAAATTCCAATAGGTTGAAAGCAACCTTACATTTTCAACCCCCTCTAAAATTCTAAAGGGTTAAAAGTAACCTTAAATTTTCAACCACCTTTTAAATGCTAACAACCCGCTTTTAAATTCCAATAGGTTAAAAGTAACCATACATTTTTAACCCCTTTTTAAATTCTGAATGGTTGAAAACAACCATACCTTATGAGAATGCTAATAAGTTGCGTTTGTGAAATCAAAAAAAAATTTAAAAAATATATATAATAAATGAATGTGAATTCAGATGAAAATAAAGTGATGTCTAATTATAAGAAGACGACCATCGCAATGAAAAATGCTAAATCAACTGGTACTGTTTGGAACGAATATAAATTTAAGCGTGATGTTTTTATGAAAAGAAATAAGAAGAATCCTCAACAACAATATGTCAAGTGTGGGGATTTTAACCACTATTACAAACCATCTCTAATAAAAAGTCATTTGGGAAGTAGATTGCACAAAGGTCTTGCACTAGTGCAAGAACCTACAAATGCATGGGAAATTTTTAAAATATCGCAAAGGCTTATATCAAAACAGAAGTTACCAAGAGATAAGCAAGTTCAATGTGGGGCTTGTAACCACTATTACAAACCATCTCTCATAAAAAGTCACTTGAGGAGCAAAGTACACAAATACACACTCAGATTCAGTGTAGAAGAAACTGAAACAGCATTTAAAAGTAGGATCAAGACTTATGCTGTAAAGAATGTGAATGCATACAAAGACCCGAATCATTTTCTAAACGATATAAAAGGATCTGTCACCAACATAATTAATAAACATTTAAAATCAATGGACCTCAAAGTGAACATGAAACTTTTCGCGGAGTACAAAAGAGGAACTGGTGACAATATCGAATATGTAGAAAGCTCTTTTAAAACCAAGAACGAAATTATACTTAAATCAACTAATCTAGAAAAATATTATACCGATAGCACACTAAAAATCATAGCTGAGATGGGTGCATTTGAAGCAAAGGGCTCTCAGTGGGTGCTCAATAGGATATTCAAACTAGAGGTGCGAATAAATAAATATGTTCCACTTAAGGGCAGCTCTTATGTTGATCTTCCAGAAAAAAGTAAGGCCAAGCAAGCAGTAATTAATGTAAAGAACAATGATCAAAAATGATTTTTGTGGTCTAATCTATCCGCACTACATCCAGCACAAAAGGATCCCCAACGAGTGACTAAGTATTTGGATCATGAACATGAGTTTGACGAAGTACTTAAGGTCTGGAATTTCCTATGAAATTAGATAGCATACCAACCATTGAGAAAATAAGCGGGTTATCAATTAATGTATATGCATATGAAGAAAAAGAAAACAAGGACAACAAGGAATATATAATCTATCCACAAAAAATAACAAAAAAAAAAGTAGATAAGCATATTAACCTACTCTATATCAAAGCTGAAAAGAATGACAACTACTGCTGGATAAAAAGTTTTTCGAGACTTGTTTCGTCACAGGTGACAAGAAATGGCCATAAAATATACATATGTGATAGATGCTTGCAACGCTTCTACTCTGAAAGCAAGCTAAATGTTCACGAAGAAGACTGTCGAGATCATGATGGATTTAGAGTCGAACTTCCACATTAAGGAAATAAAATACTAAGATTCAAGAACAAAAATCATTCTTTGAGAGTCCCTTTTGTGATATATGCCGATTTTGAGTGTTTGTTAACAAAAATTGAAACTTGCCAACCAAATCCCGACGACTCCTACACGAAGCCGTACCAAAAACACGAGCCTATTAGTTTCAGTTACTATATAAAATATGAACATGAATACTACAAATCACCAGTAACTTATGAAGGATCTGATGCATCTATGGTATTCGTCAAGATGTTAATGGACGAAGCAAAGGCAATAGGAGATGCTTAAAAAATGAAAAACCAATGATTCCCTTGACCAAGAAAGAACAAATTGGTTACTCAACAGCCACCCATTGCCATATATGTGAAAAGACTTTGGATGGAGACTCTGTGAGAGACCATGACCACCTTACAGGTAAATTTAGAGGAGCCGCACACAAAGATTGTAACTTATCCTATAGAAATCCATGTTTTGTTCCTGTGTTTATACACAATCTATCTGGATATGACACACATTTATTTGTAAAGGAGCTGGGCATCGATGAAAATACAATTTACCTAATTCGCAACAATGAGGAAAAATATATTTCTTTCACTAAACATGTATTTGAGGGCATAAATCTAAGATTTATTGAATCATTAAAATTTATGGCTAGCAGCATCGATACTCTCTCTAGCAATCTTTCCAGAAGTCAATTCCGGGAAATGAGTAAGCATTTTTCCAATGAACTTCTAGATCTTGTTACAAAAAAAGGCGTTTATACATATGACTACGTGGATAGTGTTGAAAAGTTTTGTGAGACATCACTACCTAATAAGGAGGCATTTTACAACAAACTCAACAAATGTGATATTTCAGATGAGGACTACGAATTTGCAATAAAGGTGTGGGAATCTTTCAACATCAAATCCTTAGGAGAGTATACTCAGTTGTATAACAAAACAGATGTATTGATATTGGCTGATATTATAGAAAACTTTAGAGATGTATGTCTCAAAACATATAAGCTAGATCCTGCATGGTATTTCACAGCACCAGGGCTAGCTTGGGATGCAATGCTCAAACATACTAAAACAGAACTACAACTACTAACGGATTACAACATGATTTTGATGATTGAAAAAGGCATTCGTGGTGGAATATCACAATGTTGCAAGAGGTATGCCAAAGCAAATAATAAATACATCAATGATTATGATGCTAAAAGTGAAGCCTCTTATCTGGCATACCTGGATGCCAATAACTTATATGGATGGGCTATGAGTCAGTATTTACCTTACGGCGGTTTTAAGTGGAGAAATACAAAAATAGATGTGACAAAAATTCGAGATGATGCCACAAAAGGCTATATATTGGAAGTTGATTTGGAGTATCCGCATGAACTACACGACCTCCACAAAGATCTACCACTGGCTCCAGAGAACAGAATACCTGAAGGTTCGAAAATGCCTAAATTATTAACTACCCTACATGACAAAGAAATATATGTACTGCACTATGTAAATCTTAAGCAATATCTGTCCCTCGGAAAGAAGTTGAAGGAGATCTNTTGAAGAAGATCCATAGAGTTCTGGAGTTTGACCAATCAGACTGGCTCAAGTCCTATATTGATCTAAACACAAATATGCGAACGAAGGCATCTAATAATTTTGAAAAAGACTTCTATAAACTAATGAACAACTTTGGATTCGGTAAAACAATGGAGAACATTAGAAACAGAGTGGATATACGGTTGTGCACAAGCAGCAAGCAAGTGGATAAATTAGTGGCAAAACAACATTTTAAAGATAGAACAATATTTACTGACTCTTTGGTCGCAGTTCACATGAATAAAACAAAGCTGTGCTTTAACAAACCCATATATGTTGGAATGAGCATACTTGACTTGTCAAAGACCTAAATGAACGATTTTTACTATAATGTGATGAAACCAAAGTATGGGGAAAATATTGAACTGTGCTATCAAGATACTGACTCATACATATATTGTATAAAAACACCAGACTTCTACAGTGACATGAAAGAAATGATCGATCATTTTTATACAAGTGATTATCCAAAAAATAATAGATATAACATGCCACAAATAAATTAGAAAATTATAGGCAAAATGAAAGATGAATGTAATGGAAAAATAATGGAAGGATTTATTGGTTTAAGAGCCAAAATATATGCCCTAAATGTGGAAGGTGATGTAAAGAAAAGAGCAAAGGGTGTGAAAAATACTGTAGTCAGGAATGAGATAAGTTTGGATGACTATAAAAAGTGCTTGTTTGGGAAAGAAGTGGTGTACAAAAGTATGAATCTCATGAGAAGTAATAAACATGAACTGTTTACAATAGAGTTGAGAAAAAAAGCATTAAATTCCGAAGATGACAAAAGATTTGTTCTTAAAGATGGTATTAATACACTACCATGGGGACACTACAAAATTGAAAAGGAGTGAGACTATGAAATATATATATTCTTTAATGTATAATAAATTAATTCCTGTATGATTATCTTGTTAATTTTAATAACCTCTGGCCGAGGTGAAAATCAAACACTTTCCACAATAAAATATTTAAATGATATTGGATACCTGAAAGTATCCGACAAAGAATTTACACATGTAAATTCTTCAATAGTTTCAAATTCTCTCCGACTTTTCCAAGAGTATACCATAACATAACAATTAGTGGTGAAATAAGTAAGGAAACTCTGGCACTAATCGGGGCTCCTAGATGTGGGGTACCAGATGATGTATTTGACTTTAGTACATCTATTACCAAATGAACAACGAAAGTAATAAAATGGCATTATGTTTTAACCAGTCAAGATATACAACAACTAACTCAAGAAGCGTTTCATATGTGGGCCAAACATACTGACATTACGTTTAAACACGATACCCAAAATCCACACATAATAATATCAAACAAACGAGGTATCCATACATTTCAAAAGTCTCAACATGTATGTAACAGCAAATTTGATGGGAGAGGAGGAGTGCTGGCTCATGCTTTTTTTACCGTCATCAGATAACTCACCTGTTGAAATTCACATTGATGCTGAAGAATACTGGTATCTTAAAAAAGACACCAAATTCCAAGGCAAAAAAAGTATTTTTCATTGTGCTATTACATGAAATAGGGCATACCTTAGGAATACATCATTCGAATGTCTACAAGTCTGTTATGTATCCAATTTATGTCTCAGATCGACTAGCATTACAAACTGACGATATTTTGGCAATACAGAGTCTTTATGGTAAACCTAAAAGACTTGTACATTCGTTACCAGCTCCTAAACCAAACATATTACCCCCTACAAAAGAGGTAGATTTGTGTGACATGAAAAACATAAACACATTTTTGATAGTTAACCAAGTCATGTATATTTTTTACAGAAAGTATGTTTGGACTTATGACATAGTAGATAAAATAGTTAGTAAACCACAGCTTATCACTGACTGGCTGTTGTTCTTACCTTCTAATTTTGAAGGCTTTACCTCGATTTATCAGAGGCCTTCAGGAGAAATTGTAATGTTTATCGAGTCAAATGTATATATATTTGAATATCCTAGTCTGCGACTCGTGTCTGGTTATCCAAAGATCATTAATGAATTGGGGTTGTCTCAAAATTCCAAAATAAAAGCAGCTGTGTACACCTACTCTGGCCGCACTTTTGTATTTTACGAAGAAATGTATTTTATGGAACTGGATGAGTGCTTATTCAGGGCTAAATATTTCGTATTAATTTCAAATAAATTACCAGGCTTGCCAGAGGGATTAGACTCTGCCTTTAGATACACAAATGGATTTTTATACTTCTTCAAGAACACAACCTACTATGAATTCAGCGAGTTTACGAACATGTTTGACAGAGCTGCCAGATTTGATCTTTCAATGTTCAATGTAAAGTGTCCTACATTACCATCGTCATATTCAGATATTCTTAATCAGTTCAAAAAGCTAGTGCTGCAAATGGAGACAGTCTCCATACATTAAATTTTACTTAAATATAATTATATTTTTAATGGGAAGTAACCCATTAAAAAAAATGTCTTTGAGGTGTTTAGAAAAAACGTGCCAAAAATTAATGTTAAAAATCAGTATTTAGAAAAAAATTATTATGGGTGTCATATTTTGTTTTAAATTATTGAATCTTTAAAATAATTGTTTTTAATGGGAAATGATCCATTAAAAACTAATAACCACTAGTTAGCTTCAGTGATTCTTTCACTTTTGACATCATAAATTAGGTTTCTTTGGCTTATTAGCACCACATTGCATATAGTTGTATCTTCGATTGGCTTATTAAAATCAACTGTAAGTTTCAGATTAGTTCGATCCTTTACAATAGAGGTTTTTCTGTAAGAACAATCAATAATATACAATGGTCTCCTAGAAACAAATGCATCGGGGTTATATTATAGTTCATTGTTACGGTAAGGAGTATCTAGCTTAGTCTTTGAATTTCTAAAATCATTGTAGGCAATATACACATTATCGAAAATTTTATCCTCGATATCCAGGTTCCAAATCTCTTTAGGGAACACTTCATTCCTTCCATTCTTAATAAAAATATTTTTAACATGACTATGGTCAAAAATTGAAACATTTTTGTCTTGATCAGCATTTTATTTTCTATTTAGCTGAAAGCCAACAATGACAAAGTCAGGCATATCGAATTGGATTGAGTTGAACTGATCCTTTATATCAAACTGGAACGAGTTTACACCAGTAGGTACAGGTTTTTCAAGACATTGCCAATAATTGCAACCGATGGGAATTTTGTGTTGTTTGTATAGTTTTGCTTTAATATCGTCTCCATAATTAGGCTCGTATTCAACAATTGGCCACAGGATTTCCATTTTCTCAATAACAATTTTACCAGCATCTGGAATAATATCAGCACCACCATTTTGTGTTTTAGGCCTTCTGTAAATAGAAACATCATCATGAGAATTTCAAATGAATGTGATCTTGTACCCACCTTTCCAGAATATTTCATTACAATCCCTCATAAACCCAAACAAATATCTTAATGGATAGACAAGTTCATTATATCCATCTGCCTTAAAATATTTGCCTTTTTCTACCCCTGCTAGTTGCAAGTACGATGATTCTGATTCTGAGCTAAGCAATGCATGCATCATAGTCGAAGTGATGCCAGGATTGTCAATACTCTCAATTATATTTCCATGCTTAGAGATATCTACTCTTGAGAACTGGAATGGGAAGAAATTCTCACAAACGTCAATATTTGAAGTTTTTTCATAACCCGCATTTGTATTTCTTTTAGTTAGCTTATACTGTTGGTACACATAAGCCTCATTCGGATGTGTAAATGCATCGTCAACAGGAATATCAAACTCAATGCGCTTGTTGTATTCATTTAAATTGTTCTTTTGTCTGGTCGTTTGGTGGGAACGACTGACGTTCATAGCTTTCAATTTTTTGTATACTCATTTATTATATTGAAAAAACATTTAGTTTTTTTAAACAACTACACTTTCCTTATCAACCCAAGAGTTATGACAACTATCAAAACCCAACCATTTAACAAGCAGCTTATTTCCTTTCCTTTGTAAAATTTTCTCTACTAAGTAGTCTTGGTCACAATTAGTCTTAAGCAGACCTGGTTCATAAAATATGCCCTTGATGGACTCACTTTTCAAATCTTTTATTCTGTATGTTATGGGATTCGTGTAAAATATGTCCCATACCTTAAATACTTCAGTGGACCAGTTTGGTGTAAACCCATTTTCAAACAGACCTTTACTTTTACTTATACTGACTTTATCTCCTATAGCAAACCGTGCTTTATCCATTTTTCTTTCGCCACCATACATGTTGATTAGAATAGACCATTCATTCTTTGCGCTTACATTGGCAGGTTTCATCCTGATTGTGCTGTGAACAGTGCTCTTGTATTCACTTATTAATTTAGGCAATATATCCACCCCATTTATAGCTTCCCTACACAGTAAATATCTTCCACATTTTCTCCTTCAATGTTCTATTAACTCTTTATACAACACTGGCTTTCTTTCCGCTATATGTTGAATAGTGTGTTATGTTGTTATTGACCATTAACGTCTTAAATGATTTATTGTAAAATTCTTTCCCTTCGTCTGTTTGTAAATGCATAGGACTGCGGCCATTCAAAATAGTTTTAAATGCTAAAGTAACATTTTCACCTGTTTTATCTTTGACAGGTATTGTCCATGCATACTTGGAAAAAACATCAATCACGGTTAACATAAACTTAAACCCCTTGTTAAGACTGTGTATACCTTTTAATGACCATCTCAACCAAGTCTGCCTGCCAGAGATCGTCAATGCCGAAAGATAGAAGAGCCCTCCTGGGGAAATGTTTTCGCATTGGTTTATGAATTTATTTTGCAATATCGTATTTTATGCTCCCACCAGTGAACATTGACTTATTGGCACCACAACATCTACAAACACATTTAATTCTTGCATTCTTTGTAAGTTCATATGAAATCTTACCACTTAGTGTATGCTTCCTACACTTGAGACAGTGTACATTTAAGTTATCAATATTCATTTTATTTAATAAATAATATAATAAATGATTACCGAAGAACAAGCTAAAATGAATATTGAGAGAAGAAAACAACTAATTGAAAAGTTTAAAGCCTTCCGGAAACTACATAAAGACGAGTACGATAAAAATAAAAGACAGGAACAATCTTTGATAGATGCGATAAAGGACTTGGGACAAAAAGTTGAACACATAACAAACGAGAATAAGAACCTAATCAAGGAAGTTGTTCCATTTGCTGTAAAGAATTTGGACTACCCACGAACGCCTACGGAAACTTCATTTGAGAGGAAACTGTTTGGTAAAGCAGACACCGATGACGATGGCGTTGAATGCTATGACGATGACGTTGAACGTTATGACGATGGCGTTGAGGCGTTGGAGCGTTTGAAAAACGATTTTGTATTGTTAACTCTAACTATAGAACAACATTTATTGGGGAGAAAGTGACTGAATTCTTAAATAACTGCGATGACCATTTTTTTGGACTAAGGCCTGATGGAAGCAAAAGGTATATTGGCGATAGCGAAGTAATATTCAACAATGACTGACTTACTGTAAAAGATCGAACATACATTGGAACTGATGGTTTGCTGAAATTGCTAACTCGTAAGGATGTATCAGAAAGTGACTACACTGCAACCGACTACCATAACTATAGTCATATCCTAACAGATACNACTCATATCCTAACAGATACAAATGCGGTTTTTCAAAAGAATGACCACAACTCGGGAATACCAAAATAGAGCAAGGGCGGTAAATGGAAAACTATCGTTAGGCCAGTGTACGATTTGATAAAGAAAAACCGTTACTCTCCTCCTACAGGAACAAGTATAAAGATTTATACAGGCAATACCAAAGAATATATATGGATGGATGATGTTAGGAAGCTCATTGATAGGCTTCTCGTTATTTATGGAGAAGAGAATGCTGGAAATGATAACTATTACAATGAGAAGGTCGGAATAATGGATATGCTCAACAGGTTTAGTGGCTTTGTTGTGAATAATCCAAAAGGTATACCATACCTGACACGAATGTTGAACACAATACCCCCTTCTTTCTGGGAGTCGGAGAATCATGGAAAAGGATTACTCAATGACATAATAAATAGCTACCTTTTGAGTTGCACCCCCCAGGCTATAAATTCCTAGGCCCAGGTACCAGGCTAAAAGAGAGACTTGAGAGAGGTGATAAACCTGTTAATCCATTATATGAAGCTGCAATAAAGCATGATATAGCTTATCATAACCATAAATATCTATGTGAAACACATGTAGCTGATAAGGAACTAGAAAAAAAGGCATTCATCATATTGTTAAGTCCAGATGCTGATCTCAATGAGAGATTGTGGGCTGGTGTTACTGGACCTGCAATGCATATTAAACATAAGCTGGGCTGGGGAATTAAAATAAAATTTTAATATATTAGGAATAATAAATGAAAGTAAAAAACATCGCATTTCAAGTTTCTAGCGAGGAGCTGGAGGGTTTGAATATTGATTCTTTCCTGACGAAAGACCAACTGGAACGCAAAAACAAGAAATTGAAGGAAGGCAAAAGTATGACTATCACAATCTCAACTCCACAACTTAAGAAAATGTCTAAGGAAATGAAGGCTGGAAATGGTTTGACATCTCACAAGGGTGGATTTTTACCTTTGATTTTTGCAGCATTGGGAGCTCTAGGGGCATTGGCAGGNCCAGGGTGGACTTTTACCTTTGATTTTTGCAGCATTGGGAGCTCTAGGGGCATTGGCAGGAGGTGCTTCATCTATCGCTACATCAGTTATTAATGCTAAGAAGAAATAAGAGGAATTGGAAGAACAACATAGACATAATTTAGCAGTGGAAAAACAAGGTAAAGGTGTGAAGAATGCCCAAAAAAAAAAGTAATTCCACTCAGTAACTTTGATATTGATAAAATGGTTAAAAAATTAAACACTAAAATCTTCCGAGGTGTATTTATGATTGATAAGCTACCTAACACGCCACTCGAAAATGAATGTGGGATTGTTAACCTAGATGTTTCAAAAAACTCTGGAACACACTGGGTATGCTACTGGAAAGAATCCAATAAAAAATATTTTTTCGACTCATTTGGTGGAGATCCACCCCGGGAATTGNGAATTGATTGCGTATCTCAGGGGTAATATTATTTATAACGATTGCAGAATTCAAAATGTCCACCAAGTAATTTGTTGCCATTTGTGTATCATTGTGCTAAATCACATTTCACATAATTTTAAATTTCCAAAAATTATTTTGCTAATAATAAATAAACGATGGATATATGTGGAAATGCATTAATAACCTCTTGGATTGAAGATCAAATTAAAGAACACCGGGACACAGGTACAACTACTGAGAAGATCAATCCTAATGATTTTGTTTCCCACCCACAGTTCAGTGACTTTATAACCACACTGACAAGAAATAAAAGATCCTTGGATAAAGCCTCTCTTTCCTACTTGGAAGAAGATAATAATATAGATTTTGAAAACGAAAGGCTTAGAAACATGGGAAATCCTATTGCTCCTAATGATGCGGTCAATTTAGAGTACTATCAGTCCAACATAATTGAAATTATTTGCTTAGTCGGGAAATACAGTTCAAAGGACAAATTATTTTACCTGGGTAATATTCAAACACAATACCTTTTTTATGAGAAGTGGAAGAGTAAATGAGATAATAATGAAACCTGAAGATTATAAAGGAATGATCAAATTATACCATAATTTGGAAAGCATTAACATATATAAATCATTCGATGTTTTGCCCGATGATAAGATATTTTTTAAATTGCCAAAAACATTCAGTTTATCTGAAGGCACAGTTGTGTTTTTTGAAATAGTTATGGTATATAAATACATTAAAAAAAAGAGCNAAAGTCTGTGAGTTTTTAATGGAATAACTTCCATTAAAAGCAAAGAAAAATTCGCTAATAATCTAAGGGTTTACAAAGTCTTTAATTTTATTACGATACTTACCATTATTCAACTTACGAGTCGTATATATTGTTACAAAACCATACTCCTTATCCCAACATTTTGAAAAAGTTTCCCTAAATTTCTCAAATGGGATATCGCCACCAACGAAATCGCTATGAATATGTTTAAGATTTTTATCATCTTGTCTGAATATGCAAAGAAAATTGGCATTGTCTCTTATAAGCTGTTTGGGCACTTTTGAGTATGTCTGTGCTAAATAGAAGCAATCAATGTCTTTGTGCCTACCGCGAGTGAAGAAATATCTTACTTTGTCCTGATTTTCAAGTATGACATCATCAAAAACCACAACAGAGTCTTTACAACATTCATCCACAGTAACCATTTCTTCATTTGTAGGGAAAAAGTGTGCTATTGGTTCAGATATTGATTTTGCTGCTACCTCTGTATCTTCCTTTAAAGCTATATATTTTTGTTGGTTCAGACTTTTTGAACACACATATAAAGTACCAAAGTCCAACCATCCTGGTGAATATATATAAAATTATTTATCATATGAGTTGTTTTTCCGCAGTTACTAGGGCCCACTATCAAGCATCTAATATTATTAGGCATTAATTCTCCATGACGTTTTGTCAATACAGTTTTGTCTGGTATCCTTATTTTAATATCCCAGTCAATGTGTTTCATGTTTCTTGGATTGTTCATTTATTTAATAGATTTTTTTGTTGTAATAAATGAGTAAAGTATTCAAGCTAACAGATAACAAATCAGTGTTGAAGAAAAGACTGCATTATCCTTTAGAGATAGAGGAGCACTCAGTAGCTTTAGTTCAGTTCTATACTGCATACCTAACTCCTAACATTACCCCTGTGAAAAATAGGCTCTATTTTAAAAACATGGGTGGTATGGAAACATCAGTTAAAATTCCAGTTGGCCAATACAGTTTAAACGATGTTGTAAAAACTATAAAGACAATTCCCCCATTTGAAGTAGTTCCACTGGGTGGAGGAGAAAATAATAGCATATCCCTCGAGCTGGATAGGACAACAAACAGGTTGAAAGTAAAATGTGTGTTTGATTTACAGTATGGATTATGGGGTTCGATAGGAGAACTTTTGGGTTTCACAGAAAATTAAATCCTGAAATCAAATGAGTACCATTTTGGAAATACAATCCCAATATTTGTTCCCTTTGATACCATAAATATACATTGTAATCTAGCTAATGGGATGATATTAAAACATGATGAATATAACCACAGAGAAACTAGCATAATTACTACATTTAAACCAAGGACGACATTTGGATTTCGTTACACTGTCTTTTACGAGCCCGCCTATCCATTGTTTTTTCCGATGCAAACAGCTCAAGTAAAGGAAATAATAGTTGAAATTAAGGATGACAAAGGTAAATTAATAAATTTTGATTCATCAGAAAGAACTGTGGTCTTGGAGATGAGGCCGTAGATGCTTTTATTTATATTAAATAAAAAGGTATTTTAGGTCGGAAGTACTCATATAAAGCAATGGGCATTGGTATATTTTCATCTGTATTCATATCACTATAAAGTTTTAATGATTGTTAAACCATTAAAACTCAGTTACCGCTCTGACTTCGTGCAACATAGTCTAATTAAAAGTTTGGATGTGCACCTCCAAATTCGACATATTAAAGTAGGTGAAACACCTAATTCTTTTTCTAAATCTTTCATTGCACTGTCTATAGAAATATTATCCATCTTTATTATCTTAGAAAAAAATATTGCAAAAGGTTTACGATCAAGTTAATGACTCGCCAGGGACCTTTTCTTTATTTTATTATTACGGCCTAATTTTGACGCCAATAAAACTCCGTTTTTCGGAGAACTCCCACACCTCACCACTCGGCCGGCTATTTTTTTTTTTTAGTGGTGAGGTGAAGGAGTTTTTTTTTAAGTACCCCCTCTCAGATGGTGTGGCGCCTAACACCATCTGAGATTACCCAGCTATACATCTGATACAATACTGACTACTGTAGAGAGTATTTTTGCTGAGCTTTTAAGGGGTAACATATAGTTGCATCTGCTACTCCTCTATCTAGTAAGAGTACGAGCATTTATTTTATTAGCTCAAATTTGGAACGACTCGGTTGATAAACATACAGTGTGGATGCGGGCGCCTTCACACCCACACTTAAAATTTATCCGCTCAGCCCGGGATTTGAACCCACGAACCTTGCGTTAAGAGTCGGACGTCTAACCACTGAGCTTTCTGGCAAGACGTTAGGCAAGGTTCTTCATACAACTTACATTGCGAGTCCCGCCGAATGAATAACACCCAGAGCGTGTATACACTGACCTCGACTACGTCCTGGTTCACGTATTGCGTCACAGATAGCGCAGCCATTTGTAGATAGTGAGTCCCTCCACGTCCAGAGTGCGGATACATCGACCACATCCGGGTTCACATCGGAGCGAGCTCTTATGAGGAAAACTCGTGTCTACACCGACAGAACAAGCACTGTGTATTGAAGTCAGATACAGATAATGCAATTTGAAAGCATTTATCAACAAAATTTTTTAATATGAAAATTTAATGGTTATTTTTATCCCTTTAGCTTTTAAGAGTGAGTTGAAAATGTATGGTTGCTTTTAACCTATTGGAATTTAAAAGCGGGTTGTTACCATTTAAAAGGTGGTTGAAAATTTAAGGTTACTTTTAACCCTTTAGAATTTAAAAGGGGGTTGAAAATTTAAGGTTACTTTTAACCCTTTAGAATTTAAAAGGGGGTTGAAAATTTAAGGTTACTTTTAATCCTTTAGAATTTAAAAGGTGGTTGAAAATATATGGTTGTTTTCAACACTTTAGCATTTAAACGTGGGTTAAAAATGTATGGTTACTTTTAAGCCTTTGGTATTTAAAAGCGGGTTTAAAATGTATGGTTACTTTCAACCCTTTGGCATTTAAAAGCGGGTTGAAAATGTATGGTTTTTTTTTTACCCTTTGGCATTTAAAAGCGGGTTGAAAATGTATGGTTGTTTTCAACCCTTTGGCATTTTAAAGTGGGTTAAAAATTTAAGGTTGTTTTCAACCTTTTAGCATTTAAAAGTGGGTTAAAAATGTATGGTTACTTTTAACCCTTTGTCATTTAAAAGTGAGTTGCGCCCAAATCGGCATTTTCTATCTACTATTGCTATCACACACTTTTATTTTTCCTATTTTTAAAACAAAAGGATCTTGAATGTGGCAGGGACAAGTTTAACAGAACAAGAATATTTATGTCATTTCCAACACAAGTATTTTTAGATTGTGATGGTTCTGGTGATGTGTGTATCTGTATTACTAATTGCATAAAACCATACATTCACTAGCACTTAGTTCAAATCCCAAATTATGGAAGGATATGCCCTTACCCTTGTTTCTTAAAAATATACAGTTTTTAAAAGACTGTCATTTCTGGTGAAATATGAATGTCTGCAGTGTTTAAACTTTTTGTTAGATTAAAATGCATGCAGCTCTTGACAGATGGACCCGTATCATATTTGCAGAATGAATTGATAGTACTATCAAAGTGTGTTTTATATAAGAATGAAGGAATCAAAAAGCGATTTGAATGTGTTATAGAGTTGGCTACCAACTAAAAAACCAGTGACCCACCATCAATTTCACATATTGTTAGAGTTTCTCCAAAGTCAGTGGGCTAAGCCAGGCTGTCTCAAGGATGGAAATCTTAAATAATTAAAAGAGTTAATAACAATATCCACATTAATTTGAAACACTACAAAGAAGTTACAGTTGACTTAATACCTCACAATGAACATGTTATATACAATCAATCAATTTAATCAATACAATTTAAAATACCCTTAAATAAACTAATGANAAAATACCCTTAAATAAACGAAAGAAATAAAGAATATAAATCAAACCCCAATAAACTGTGTATAAACAAGTTTTGAATTATTGTACATATTCAATGATCATGTTTGCTCGTTCGAATATTTACAACAAAGTCTGTATCACATGCTCATGCAGTCGCACCTTAACTCATTCCACATTAAACTAGTATGAAGTATTCTAGAGATCTTCGAGCACCCCCATACACAGTTGGTTCTCCACTCACTGGGTATCACGTCCTCTTGTTCGTTCAGATCACCTCATCTCCCATAGCCTCGTACACTGCGCCATAGTTTGTCTTCTTCAGTGATATTCCTCACTGCACCAGACTTTACCATAGAACTACATTTCAACCAGATTGCTACCACAATGACTTCCAAACCTCAGGCCACGGAGGTATTTATAGTATCGGGCCATAATCTTCAAATGCTGTGTTGCACCAAAGAACATTATTACCAGAAAATTCTTATCCATCCTGCTGGAAGCCGGAAAAGAGACAGGCTTTTTTTTTAGAGATGACATACTCACACCACCTGATGCAGAAGAAAGATTGTTCAGTCGACTACTGCGGTGAGATATATAAATTATAATTTACGCATCTTGCCTGTACGAGCACTACATTGAAGCTTTAGAGTATAGCAGCACCCAGACCCCGTAAAACACTCTAGGGAGGATTTAAAACGACATCAAGAATAAAAGAGAAGGTATATCATGGATTTTATTATCCTACTATCGACGGGATATAATAAGTTGATGGCATTTCCTACGTTTTGTTTGCGAATCCTAAGTATACTAGATAAGTAACATTCTATATCCTTTTTCGTAAGGGATTTTTGATAGTGCCAATAAATATTGACAAACACGTTAAACTCATTTTGCTATTCTCACTGCAAATTTGATTTTTTCCAAGAGTTGTTGGGTATCGGTAGCTGAGCGCTTAGACTGCTCGACTCCACCAAGGCGAACCGGGTTCAATACCCGGGTGTGTCACGCCAGATTTCGCAAGTATGAATCATGCCGGACGTTGCCGCTGGTCAGCTAGTTTTCTTGGGGATCACCTGTTTCCTTCACTCCTCAAAACTGGCGCCGCTCCATTCTCACCTCATTTCACTCTCATCGGCTTTCAAGAACTCATTTTTAAGAACAGCCCAAATTTCTCAACTCATCTCCAAGAGTTGTTCTTTACTGCTAACTAACCCGACGAAGTAAGAGTGTGAAAACTAATATGCTCTTTGGAAGTAAAATATAGTTTACTATATTTTATTTTTGGATAGAGTGGCAAACCTTAAAAATAAACAAATTTCATCCTTAACATTTTTCTTATTTTATAGAGTACGAAGCGAAGCATTTTATTGAAGTTTTCACACGTTTTAAATTTATATTTTTTTTAGACTGTGCTACTATTTTCTGGCTCGTATAATAAACCTGCCTACAATTCACTCCATTCCTTTCTTGTAACAGAAATGTGAATTTACATGTATAATTTGGTACTTAAAGTACGGTTATGTACTGGTTTATCTGGCGACTGCTGCTCTAGAACATGCACAGATATTTCCTGTGTCACGCTCATCTCAATCTCGTTTCAGTGCGATGTTTTTCTATCTTATCTGAATTGGGTCGGCGAAGGACTAACTGAATTATCTACTGGGGAATTCTTTCAGGAGAATTGTGAGCTCGCCAGTTTATGTCACCTATACACCGCTGTCATTCCAATACATACGCTCGTGATTATATTGGTCGAAACACACACTTATATACATACATAAATAATTTATATCACATTTTAATTATTGGCACTTCGAACTATGGACAGAATCCAGCTGATAATCGTGTGTAGTTGCACGTCTCCTTTTCTGTAACCGGTTAAATGCAGAGGAGCACCAGGAAACGTTACAATATAATGCATACTCTTCATTTATTATTTGAAAATGCAGTATACTACATTAAACATGGCGGAGCTGAACAGTGAAACTATCACCACACTTAAGGCAAACACCAAAACAGTGGGAAAATCCATTTCACTCAAACATATTGGTGAGTCCTGATGGACAGTGCACATCTGGCCTTATCATTAAGGACCTCAGCGTACAGTGCTGAGGAAGATACGCCCACGCCATTACAGTAAACTTAGGCAGTGATGGAACAAGCCAGGCATCAGACAGAGTAACTTGAACATAATTTAGACAGCAGAATGAGTGACTAGAGAACTTATCAAGACAAATAGACAAACAAATATACTAAAGACGAAAAAATTTTCTTACGCACATTATGTTCGAATTTTGCAACTATATCATAATTTGTTGTGTGATGGTTTAGGGATAATAGAGCGACGCTGGCTCACAACCACAACCCTGCCCCCCCCCAAAACCCTAGCATAACCAGGTGACACATGGCACTAGGCAGGTGTTGGCAGGCCGCAGTTACACGTGTCTCGCTGTGCATCCTGCTGTGTAGGTCTCCCTAACACACCCCTTCATCACCGTTCGCCTCTAGGCCGCCGTGAGATCTGTTGAGCGGGAAGGTTTCCCACAATATCACCCAAATAATCATACATATTTCGCCTAAAATCAAAATATACGCGCCACGAAAGGAAAAGCTGACGAGCTGGATTGGTGGCGAGAACAACCCCCTTCCTTCCTCCGAATCACCCTTTCAAACCTTCAGAAACCAGGGCACGTGTTTTGAAAGGCTTTGTTGTGTGTTCTTCCACCTCACCACCTCACGACCTCCCCCCCT
>NQII01009598.1:0-48368 GCA_002778355.1 Clitarchus hookeri | reverse complement strand
GTGGGTTGAAAACGTATGGCTAAAATCTATGGTGTGCCAGGACCCGGGCTAGCATCGGCATTCTATAACTACTCTCGCTAACAGGTACTCTTAAGATGCCATGTGTGCCTCGTACATCCACGCCTTAATAAATCCCTACAGCCAGAAGTATAATGGCGTAAGGTCCAGGGAACGTCGTCGTCAAACACAATTCACACCCCGTCTTATCAAGCGAGCGAGATACGCTGTGTTTAGGTGGTCACGCACAATCCTTGTGAAATGGGGTGGTGCACTGCCGTGTTGCAGACACATCCGTTCTTTGACGGCAAGCGGAACACCCTTCAGTAACTGTGGCAATCGGAACAACAGGAAATCATAATATCTAAATCTGGGCACATGGATCGGCAGCAATAATGGACCAATAACATTGTTCCCCACTATGCCGGCACAAATGTTGATGGCAATGCGGTTCTGGTAGCCTTTCGTTGCAGTTGCATGTGGGTTGGAGTCGTCCCACATGTGAAAATGTTCACGGTTGCAAAAGCCTTCCTGTGTGAACGTGGCTTCGTCTGAAAACATTACAATCAGTGGGTGATCAGGATCAATTTCACAATGCTGCATGAACCACCGGCAATATTCTAGCCGAGAGGCATAGTCTGCTACCCCTATAGCTTGTACCCTACGCACGTGGTATGGTCGCAGCAGCTGTCCATAGAGGACACATCATACCGTGCCATTCGATGCATCCATTCTCCGCGCTGTCGCATGGATGCTCATCGCAGCGTTGTCCACTACATTCTCTAAGACCGCCTCTTAAAACTGCTTAGCGCGGACGGTTCTCGGTCGACCAGGTCCACACCAACGCTGAAACATACCTATTTCCGGTAACCACCGTGTAAGATGTGCGAATGTCTGGTGGTTCGGCATATGTGCAGGGTATCTTTGGCTGTACACACACGAAGTTGCCCTGCAGTTGCCTCTCAATCCACCATAAACCACGACCATGCCTGTAATTTCATAATTTATGTACTTTTCCATGTTCATGTGTCTAGTATCTAGTGAATCGAAGCTGTGGCAGGCTGCGAATAAAAGGCCGCTTGGGCAGACGGGGCGGGCAACTACATTACTCAGGAGGGGGAAAGGGGAACTTGTGATGTGCAACATCGTGCATCATACCACCAACATGTCTTTACTACCAGATGCCGGACGCGTTGCCTACCCACTAGGTCATGATATTGCTATCACTGAACACGTAGGTTGCGATTTGACCAGAAACAGTGAGTCCTAAAGCGTTGCATATAGGGGGCGCTATTTGCTAATTGCGACGCCCTGCTTCATCCGATGGTATACAAAATCAATTTAGCCTCACGGTGTAAGTGTTACATGCAATAAAAGGTGCGAACCCTAATAATGTATATACTGGGGGTGTGTGCGGCGTACCATATCTTCCTTCTATCAAAGATATTGGTTTAATTAATCCATATACAAATTTGTGTCCCTCTAACGCAAGTAATTTACATTATATCCCATGTAATATGCTTGTCGCCATCTACCTTTAAGGGCTTCTACAGTCATTATTTGAGATAGACCATGGGTGTCCTATAACAATTTTCCTCTTTTTCGGTCACGAATCACGTGCCCAAATTTGTACACATGCTTCCTAAACGCATTGTATATGTATTAATTCATATTTATATACATATGTATAATTTATAAGTATGTTTGTGTACTGCATGAGTCACGAGGAATTACCACCCATTACAGGGCTTATTAATTTGGAACAAATTATATCATATATATATATATATATATATATATATATATATACAGGATGTCTCGCCTAACAATGCTACCTAAAATAATTCCGAGATGGAACCAAATATAGCCAAACTGTTTGCACAGGATTGTTTCCACGTAAGGGCTCGCAAATTGAGAGGATGAACACTCTCCTGTAATGTATTAAAGTGCCCATTTCAACAGTAAATTATATTTATTGAAATGGAATGTACGTAGTTTCCATGCCGCATTATAAACTAGGTGCACAATTATGAATAATGGAAGTGGTTGCAGCTGAGAATTATGGAAGTGGTACATCTCAGCAAGCACCGCTTGCTGAGATGTAACCTACGTAAGTATCGGTAGACTGCGTCACCACTGCGACGCACATGAACGCGTGACCTACAGACATGCAGACAGCTGTCGTGAACCATGAGCGACGCATATGGGACAAACGTAGTTCTGTTAGTGTCCACAATCAGATGTACAGACAGTAGTATTATACAGTGTGAAAAACTGAAATGCTATCACAAATACGCATGTTCACGCCCATTGTATCGACGATACTGTACAGCAAATATTTATATATATATATTTATATATATGTGTGTGTGTGCATTTGTGTGTGTGTGATAGAGAGAGAGAGAGAGAGAGTGAGTCACATTTCCAGAAATATTTGCAGAGTAATTCGAAGAATTGGAAACGCATTACAGTGAACAACTCGTGACATTATACTGCCAGTTTAACTTTTCCTGTGAACGGTGTGTGACCTTGATCATCGTGACGTGTGACTTTTTCACAGTGTACTGCGTGAACATGGCACGTTCCTGCGCATTTATCGTGGTTATAGCTTTTGGTCTTGTGATGTAGTGATTGCGTGACAATGCCACCTACATTTCTTAAAGAATAAAATGCCGATACGGTTTTTGATGCTCAGCTATAAACAATAAAGTCATATAATAAAAAAAAGTTTTTACTTCTGTAAAGATTATTATATTTTTCTCCCCACTTTAATTTTTTTAAATTTTGCAGTGCATATTGGGAATATTACCCATATTCGTATGCCATATTTTGCACCAAATGACCTAAGAAATAATCCCAGTGAGTGGCGGTAATTTCTCGTCAATCATCTTGTACTTCACTCTAATGTTTTTTTCATATGACAAAATTTCTTCTGTTTTAACTAGAGTAAAATTTTTTCCAGGGGAAAAAATTTAGTTTACTGAATGTTACAGTAGACATATTAAAACCCGGCTACGGAAATTAGGAAATATTTTCTTCCGCAGACGACAGGCAATAAAGTCGAATGGGTGGAAGGCAAGTTTGCAGATGTGTCAGTAGCATTATAAATACCAATCATGACTAAAATTCTTCGCTATAAATAATTATCAATAGTTTTTCTACACGGGGTATTTTTAATCTTTAATTATGAAAAAAATAGTGAGATAAACAAAAATTTTACCAATCATTATCACTTACCATACATGCTGTAACATTACACACATACATATATACAGGGGATGGACAAAATAATATGAACACCAAGCAATATAGTACATTTGGTTGCATGTTGGCAACACTTCCTCCGTGTAAATAATGCGATGCGTATGTATTGGCCAGTTTACGTGCCAAGTCTTGTAGGTTATATTTCAGTGTATTATAAGCTTTTTTCTGCGACGGGTAAAACAAGCGATCGGAGAAATGTGTTATCTCTCAGACTTCGAAAGAGAGTAAATCGTTGATGTTCGGTTAGCGGGAGCGTCTGTGACGAAAACAGCTGAATTGTTTAACGTTTCACGAGTGACAGTATCCACGGTAATGACAGCATACACAAAACATGGTAAAACATTATCGGCGAAGAGGAATAGTGGGCGAAAACCAAAGTTAACTGACAGAGACCGACGAACATTAAACGAGTTGTGGCCAGACAACATAAAACTACCGCGGCAAAAGTGACAGCAGAACTCAACACTCACTTTAATAATACTGTTTGGACAAAAACAGTACGGCGGGAGCTCCACAAAGCTTACATTAATGGAAGGGCTGCAATTGCGAAATCCTTTATAACGGAAGCCAACGCTAAGCTGCGAAAGAAGTGGTGCCACGATCATAAAACCTGGACACTTGATGATTGGAAGAAATGTGGTATGGTCCGATGAATCATCGTTTACATTGTTTCCTACAAACTGTCGGGTTTATGTATGCCGAACTCCAAAAGAAGCCTATGATCCGCACTGCCTGCTTCCTACAGTCAAGCATGGGGGAGGTTCCGTTATGATTTGGGCGGCTATATCGTGGTATTCAGCTGGTCCTCTCATTTACATCACTGGTCGGATTACTGCGAATGAATATCTCGACATCCTCAATGATGAAGTTGTTACTATGACTAGCATATTGCTGCCAAACACTGCCATATTCCAAGATGATAATGCGCCCATACACACAGTCAAAAAAGGTTCAGTCTTGGTTTGCAGAGCATCAGAAAATCATCAAACATCTTCCCTGGCGAGCACTATTGCCAGACCTCAACATAACTGAACCATTATGGGGAGTTTTAGAGCAGAGAGTGAGGAGCAGATTTCCATCTCCAACATCATTGAAGCAATTGGCGGATGTTTTGGTATAAGAATGGGACAACATTCCGTTGGAAACTATTCAGACACTCTACGAATCTATTCCGCGAAGAATTTCAGCTGTTTTAAAAGTAAATGGTTGCCCAACACCTTATTAATAAATAAATATTGTGTACATGTCAGGCGTTCATATTATTTTGTCCATCGCCTGTATATACATGTAGTTGTCTTTAATTTATATTCGGCAAATTTTTAAACTTTAAGGATAATTCAAAGTCGAAAAAAGTTGGTTTTACAGAACTGCACTTTATACGTATTAATTTTTACAAAACTTTAAATATATTGTTTCATTTACATTCTACGCAGATTTATAAACACGCTGTGAAATAGCTAGTCTTCATTTTCGCACAACTTTTTCCGTGCAAAAAAAACGGTAATATAATTTATGTTTAATAGAAAGTACGGTCCCGTATGGGCACCTAATGTTATTCCGTAGATATCCTTAGTTGCAACTGTGCCTAGAAGACGAAACAAACTGGACTTGAATATTTACAGTAGACATAATATTTTAAAAAATTATTAGCAGTAGATAATGACCAAATATCATGTTCTTTCTCCGTAATAGAAGCGCGTGTTAAGGGCAACTGAGAAATTATCGCCTTTAAATCATTTGGAGGAATAAATACTTTTAAAACTTTATTTCAGATTTTCTCGAATTTGAAGCTGAAACTCAGTACAAAATAATTGAGTTTACATATTTTTCGTACAGACAAAATGTAAGTGCCACAACTGATACAGATATACACTATTGATTAGAAAATAACTATATTTCTTTAATAACTTCAAAACCATAATGGAACAATTTAGATGCTATCTGAATAAGTTACACACTGGTATAGGCAACATAATTTTAGAGAAGAAGAAGGGAACCCCCTCTCCTAAAGGGTTATCGATCAAATGTCCCCCAATTAGCATCCGAGTGTTTTATATCACTCGAGCAGGCATAAATGACGTAAAGGTTAGCACTTTGACGTACCAAATTTGTATTCTCTTATTCACGTCCTTCAACGGGATTTGATGATACATTTTATATTATTAAACAGCATCAATCGTCTCATTAAGAGCCCGTCAATAGTGATTAATAAAGGGACGTGTGTAAAAACCCTCATAGTATAAATAAATTGAGATCGTTTGTCAATTAACCGAAAGTTAATAAATAAAAAAAATCAATTTAAGTAAATTTACATTTGGGTTTGTGCTGTGATAGTTACACTGAGAATTTAACATTTAAGTTGAATTTTGTAAGTCAGATGTACGCTTTAAAAACAAACAGCTTTTTGACCCCGCGTATTATGAGGTGTTTTTAAAAAATAAAGATTTTTGAGTGTTAATTTCAATTTTATCTTTTAACATGTCCATAACTGAACACTCAAGGTACCTGCAATTTATATTTTATTTCAGAAAAAAGTGGATACATTATTGAGACATTTGTCGGACACATTTCTCTATAAGGAAGATATGGTATTTTTTTCCATTAATCGATTCGCTGTAGTATTTAAAAAAAAGCGTTTTTTTACACGGAGTCCTGCGTAATATGTTTTTAAGCGATGACCAAGGGACATCAANTATGGTATTTTTTTCCATTAATCGATTCGCTGTAGTATTAAAAAAAAAGCGTTTTTTTACACGGAGTCCTGCGTAATGTGTTTTTAAGCGATGACCAAGGGACATCACAGGTATTACCATCCCGGAACTATTGATGTGAACTCGCCTCGAGCTTAGAAGCTGCTCGTGCAGTTTCCAGAGTTTTGTCCTTGAGTTTATTATTGACCGGTATCCGTCTCTAGTCGTGCGGAGACGAGCAATCGTTCACAACTCAGTCACACAGTTTGAATACGGCGTGTTATACTCTTAACTCATGCAATATTAGTATGTGGAATGCGATACATATTAGCACTACAGAAAGTAACAAGACGTTACTAATATAGCCATAATGAGCAGACTTTCCTCTACCTGGGTGCAAATAAATTTTAATGGCGTCCTTAAAGGCTTAGATGATATGCAACACTCGTTGGAAGCCATATCCTTAGATATGGAACCAGAAACATATACAACAGCAATGAGACAATTACAAATACACATATACCTTACCCGGTAGTTGATTCACAAACTAATGTGCAACCAATTGCTTTACGGAGGTATGAATCGGAGCATCGCCTTTGGCTGTATTTAGTCAAATGTTTTCAACGTTATTGTTTACTAACCTAAAATATTTACGGAGAGATAATTTTGAAAATAAGTGTCTGAGCTATTTAAACCACGTAAGTTTGCATAGGCTACGGAAGGTCTGCTTGTGTGAAGAGTTTCGTGGCAATAGGTTGTTTGGTTCCCGAGAAATAGCATAAAAACTTAATTTTCTAATTTAATTCTATCGTATAAAATTTCCTAAAAAGAGACTCTGTACACGAATTTTCTAATATATATCGTCAGCATACAAGGTTTGTTTGAATTTTGTTAAACTGTTTAATAGATATAACAAATTTATCTAAATTATTTATAACGCAGCTATTCTTAAAATCAGAGTATGACCCTACTTAAATCATGTCAGTTTACATGGCCTTTTGTAGTAATACTGCTGTGCAAAATTTGGTGAAAAATAAATTAATGGTCCCGGAAAGATGGTAAAATGCTCTATTTACTCACCTTGCACAATTTTACCAAAAATCCGGAAAAGGGGATTTCTGTACGCATAATTGTTGCTTCTAATGAGTATTGTTTGCATATAAAATTTGGGTGGAATAATTCAACAATTAAAAATAACAATTAAATAATTATTGTTTAATAGGTATGATATATAATTGCATATTACTTAAATTAACGCCATTAATGAAAAAGCTTTCCTCATATAATACATGTAAGATTCCATGACATACTACGCAAAAATATTAACATGGTCGTAATTTAGAAAATGTGTGATGTGACTAACCCCTTAAGTTATACACAGGAGAGAAAAAAAAAACTAGTATAGGCGTGCGAATGCAAATAACAGATGTATATAACCATTCAGAGTAACGCGATGCGGTCGGCAGCGGCTATATAAGACAACAAGCGTATGACAAAGTTTCTAGATCGGTTACTGCTGCTACAATGGCAGGGTATCAAGATTTAAGTGAGTTTAAACGTGGTGTTATAGTCGGCGAACAAGAGATGGGACATAGCATCTCCGAGGTAGCAATACATTTTGGTTTTTCACGTACGAATATTTCGCGAGTGTACCGTGAATTTCGGGAATCCAGTAAAACATAAAATCTTCGACATCGCTGTGGCCGGAAAAGGATCGTGAACGAACGGGACAAACGATGACTGACGAGAATCATTAATCGTGACAGACGTGCAACCCTTTCTCAAAATGGCGAAGATTTCAATGCTGGGGCACCAAAAATTGCCAGCGTGCGAAGTATTCAACGGACCATCATTGATATGGGCTTTCGGAGCCGAAGACCCACTCGTGTACCGTTGTTGACTGTACGACACAAAGCTTTACGCTTCGCCTGGGCCCGCCAAAACCGCCATCGGACTATTGACGACTGGAAACACGTTGCCTGGTCTGACGAGTCTCGTTTCCAATTGTATCGGGCGGATGGACGTGTACGGGTATGGAGACATCCTCATGAATCCATGGACCCTACATGTCATCAGGGGACTGTTCAAGCTGGTGGAGACTCTGTCATGGTATGAAGCGTGTGCAGTTGGCGTGAAATGGGACCTCTGATACGTCTAGATACCACTCTGACAGGTGACAGATACGTAAGCATCCTCTCAGATCACCTTCACCCATTCATGTCCATTGTGCATTCTGACGGACGTGGACAATTCCAGCAAGACAATGCGACACCCCACACGTCGAGAGTTGCTACCGAGTGGCTCCAGGAACACTCTTCTGACTTTAGACACTTCCATTGGCCACCCAAATCACCAGATATTAACATTATTGAGCATATCTGGGAAGCCTTGCAACGTGCTGTTCAGAAGAGATCTCCACCGCCTCGCACTCCTATGTATTTGTGGACTGCCCTGCAGGATTCATGGTGTGAATTGCCTCCTGCATATCTTCAGACATTAGTCGAGTCCATGCCACGTCATCTTGCGGCACTTCTGCGTGCTCACGGGGCCTCTACAGATATTAGGCAGGTGTACCAGTTTTTTTGGCTCTTCAGTGTATACATTTACATGGAATAGAAAATCATATCTTATCACATTCATTTAGTGGGAATTATATCATTCTTACCGAAATAGTACATAAATGTTTAATTTTGCATGTGGGGCTATCTTCAAAATGGTAGAGAAAAGAGTTAATGTATTAGCTCATTTGATTCTTGCATAGATACTGATAGTTTACTAAATTATGTTGAAATTAATTACAGGGTTTAGTAGATTAAGCATAATAAGATAAAATACTTATAAAGACACCATTTTGAAAATAAGTATATGGCTGACTAAAAAAAATTATTATTGCCTGCCATAGAACAAATTCTTCGACAAATTTGGTATAAATTGGTTGATTTTTTTCCTATATAGTACATAAAAACTTAATTTGTTAATGTTGGATTATCTTTCAAAATGGCGGAGAAATGAGACCGCATAGACACAATTGATGGTTGTAATACATACTGGTAACATACAGCGTTAGAGTGAAATTTGTTTCGTATATTCGTATGTATAGCATAAAGCTAACATTTTTATAAGGCAGCAATTTTTAAAATAAACTGAAAACCTATTTAATTACATTGCGTATCTTCGTACAACTTATTTGTTAAATTTGTTACTTATATATAATTTTTATTCCGAAGATATGACAAAAAAAATTTAATTTTTCTTGAGAGACTATTTTACAAACTGGCGCACAAAAGAGACTTCGTGTAGACGTATTTGATAATTGTGACATACATACTGTCAATATAAAAGTAAAGTAGGAACATTTTGTATATTTTTGATGGTATAACATTAAATCGTTTACATTTAAAGTTGAGTCATTTTCTTAACTCCTAAGTGCAGTTTTAGAGAGGCACCTGCTAAAACCATAACTGCTTAAAGTGTCTTTATAAAATAGTTTTTTTTTCAATNACTGGCGCACAAAAGAGACTTCGTGTAGACGTATTTGATAATTGTGACATACATACTGTCAATATAAAAGTAAAGTTGGAACATTTTGTATATTTTTGATGGTATAACATTAAATCGTTTACATTTAAAGTTGAGTCATTTTCTTAACTCCTCAGTGCAGTTTTAGAGAGGCACCTGCTAAAACCATAACTGCTTAAAGTGTCTTTATAAAATAGTTTTTTTTTCAATNCAGTGCAGTTTTAGAGAGGCACCTGCTAAAACCATAACTGCTTAAAGTGTCTTTATAAAATAGTTTTTTTTTCAATTTTAAATATACCTTTTTAAATTTTGTTTATTTTTCTGTAATGTAATTCTGTTTATTGATTTTTCTTTAAATGTTTGTTTCAAAACTAATTCCCACGTTTCCCTTTTACTTTTCTTAAACTTTATTCTTAGGTTTTTTGTAATTAATTCATGAATATTCATTTATATTTTCTTCATTTTACTCAATATATTTTGATAGTATTCATTTGAAAATTTTAATAATTAGGAAAGTGTCTATCATTTAGATAATTATGTGTATCAACATTTTTAGGGTCTTTTCCTTCATTGCAATTTACTCATGTTATTTCCATTAACATCAAATAGTTATAATAAAATATTTAAAAAACGTTATTAAGCAAGACATTTGTTTATTAAAAAATTTTAATTTAGTGTTTATTTAATTTATAAAATTAATTTTAATTTTGTGATTTAAAACTTAAAATTCTTTTATTGTTATAATATTTTGTAAACTTACATGTAATGTTTTTGTAAATTAGTTTACCAATATGAAATTTAATTTCAATTATAAAAACACTTTTTTTTATAAAAATTTTTTTAAATTTATAATTTAAATTTAAAAACAATAATTTTGTAATTTTAATATGTTAAATATTCTTTGCATTAAAGTATTGAAATATTTATATATTTTTATTTTAGTCTTATTAATAGGAAAGTTTTTTTTTTAAATCCTAATCTGGATACTATTCAAATTGTCTTTTTAAATCTTTAGATAAACATTGGAAAATCTAAGTTCCTTCCAAAATTTAATGTTCATAAAATTATTTTTTAATGTTTCGAGAAAATATTTAAGATTCTGAATTTCATTAATAATGAAAATAATTCTTAAATATTTTGTTACTTATAATATATATAGATATATTAATATTATTGATGTTAAAAGTATCAGAATCAAAATTTATTTCTTCCTTGTGTATATAGACTGTAGCATAATTTCTTAAATAAAGAGTTTGTAATTCTTTAATTTGTAAATTTATAAGGAAAGTTTCATAAAATGAAAAATTATTGAATATTTGTTCCATATTTTATTCATTAATATTTTCCTTACATTTACCTTCTATACATAAAAAATAAAAATAAAAACTTTATTGAATAAAATTTGAAATTTTTTAACTAGAATATAAAAAGTTACATAGTTTAAATTAATAATAAAATAAAAATTGAATTAATTTTTTTAATGTATTAAAAATTATTAAAATTATTGTAAAATAAAAAATTATTCAATTACAGTTTTTAATAATTAAGAAACGTTTAAAATTGTGCATTCATTGTGTGTATTTATATTAAATTTTAATGGAAATAACACTTTTTCGGAGTATAATTTTAAAGATGGTTTTAGGTGTCCCGGTACTCTCATAACATCTCTACTAATGCATACGCATAACCTTTCTTTAACTATGTACAAATCACCTTTAAACTTTATATGTGGAATTAAAGAATTCTTGGGAACTGCAAATGAGATATCAAGTATGGGTTTTATCTGTCTGTAGGCTCGTGTGAACCTTTACACGCGACCTCAAGCCACCAGTGCAAAAACAGATTAATTTATTTAACACCTATACTTCATAATCGCTATACTGTAATTGGAGTCTACATTCTGCTTAAATCAGATATCCTTGCAGCATGTTATTTTGATTGTCAGTATGCATGATGCAGTATGCAAGATGGTTTAATTGACATGGGTAGTGCATTTGGTCGGTATGGTATGTATGTTGACATGTTCCATATTATTGATTTATTTATGAATATTTAGTGATGCTCAATATAGTTCCACATAATATAATTGCCCTTGTCCGTGAATGACCATTACCTGTATGGCACTAATTGGCTACATCATTGTAACATATTGGGTCTGGCTGGTTAATGCCTGCATGATGTAATGGTGCCTGCGTGCGGGAATAAACTCATTAAACATAATGTAATAATTGAACCCTAAAGAAACTGTTGGATTGCAATAATATTCGGAGAAAGGACATAAGTCACCAATGACGAGAAATGATTACGAGTTGAGACAGGTAGAAGCTATATTTGTTGTGTTAATCATAGATCTTGCAGTATCCATCGGGCCGCCATATTTGCGAACAAATTTCACCAAAGGTCACGGCATTGGGTTTAAGAGGCCTCTAGTGGCAGCTGCGGTAATCCATCCCAAGCAGATTGAATATTCGCTCGCATTTGCAGCAGATTTTGTACTAAAGCTAGAGTCGCGATAGAGCAGCCAATAGCGTTCCACACATTTTCAATAGGAAATAGGTCTGTCGATGTGACTGGCTATATAATAGTATCAATAATGACTTCAAGGTACCCTCTAAAGATGGTAGTGGCATGAAGAGGAGAGTTGTCTTTTGATAATAGGGCACTGGCATGAACATTCACAAACTTCACATTTCTGGTTTTAGGACGTCATAAATGTACTGTTCGACTGTCAAAGTGTTAATGATGAAGACCAATGACGATAACGCATTGTACTAAATCTCACATCACACCATGACACCAAGCCATCTGGAGATATGATTAGTGACAAAAACCGTTAATTTTGGCGTTGCCCATATCGCCTCCACAAGCGGGTGTATTCATCATCGCTATCAAGACAAAACAGATACTTATCACTGAAGATTACCTGCTGCTATTCCGCATGGGTCCAAGAGAGTCTGTCACGATACCATTGCAGTCTGTGGTATTGTTGATGTCGTGTTACGGGGAGTCGTCGTAACGGTCAGCATTCACGTAGTCCTGTGTCGCGCAGCCATTTACCAACGGTTTTGACACTCACAGGATGTTGCAGGGTGGATATCACTGCTCGCTGAATGTTCGCAATCGGCGCATGTCGGACAATACGATGGTTCTCACTCGGTGTGGTTCGTGACAGTATCGTAGACCCTTCATATCATGTGTGCCTGCCTTTTTATATCCACTGACGGCAACACCATGCTATGGTAATATATGCACGCCCGATATGATGTGCAGTATGGTGAAATGACCATCCCACGTCCTGCAGCCCCACGATGCGACCCCTGTCAAATGCGTCCGACTGTTCGAAATACTGTCAAGTCGTCTACGAGACATGCTACGCTTTGAACGGGTGCTACCAACACAACAGCACTAGTCAATGGAAAGAATGAACACAGGAACTATCTCATAATATAATCCAGTAAATACAATGATAAAGCCCGCCCTTGCTGACAACACTGGCTCGTCAGACCATGTAACACGAATCATCGANTAAAGCCCGCCCTTGCTGACAACACTGGCTCGTCAGACCATGTAACGCGAATCATCGACATGTGTCACACTGTCAAACCCACATACCATGTTTCATCCTGTAGGGTGCTTCCTTGAAGCAACAACTGTTTTTTAATGGTAATTGTATTAATGTGAAAAAAAATAATGGTATAATTAATTATTGCATTTTGGCAAAATAAATGTAAGCGAAAGTTAATTTGTTGAATTTATATTATAAGGTTTTTTTTAGTAAATTGTAAACATTATTAATTCCATAACTTATTTAACTTATTCAGTACTTATGTGCCAATTCTACAGTTCTAAAGAAGAGATAAACTGCTGCCCTTGGCATTAATGTGATAGTTTCGCAACCGGCAGACATGTGAGATCGACTATACAAATAGGCATAATTTCGTGTGCATCATTTTGAATGCATGCTTTCTGCATTTAGATTTGATATATCGTCTTAAGTCACTGCCTCATCACTGGCTGCCACAGCGGCTGTCCCATTGCTATCCATAGCCGCAGAATCGTCAACAGTTTCTGCACCATAGTGCGGGTCGAAGACGGAACCATCTTGTTTCACTGCTGTACCATCTCCTGCCCTGACATCAGCATATCACTGTAAGTTTTGCTGAACGACCTTTGCATTCAAACTCACAGTATGTCGGCACGAGGTTCATGAGTGTGCGATAGCTTTCTTTCATGCTAATAACGAGTCTGTAGGTGATGCAAGCAATTTTCACTTTACGAGGATGATCTTAAAACTCAAGTGTTTTTTTTTTTAATGTGTTAGATAGGTTTTATTGAATAATCAACTCTTTTGATGATGCTCTATTTCTTTCTCATCCCGTTTTCAAAACACCCATTTTATATGTGCATGAATTTAAGTTCTTAAAATCTTCGATGCAGATAATTTTAAAATTTACAAATAAAACAATTTTAAATAATTAAATTTAATATAAAATGACAAAAATAAGAGAAAAATGGAAGTCACTGAGTTATCCCTTATTGCAAAAAACTTGGATATTTTTGGCTTTATATCAATTTAGCAAAAGTCTATATCACCGCACTCAAGTCGATAGGACTGGCAATCGACAACATGAGTGTGCTCTGGTTTCCAATGCTAAAACTTGAGACATAAGTGCAGATTAGCAAGTGATGTCAGAGAAAAAAGCATGTCACTTAATAGTGGCGGGAATGCGATAGTTTGAAAGGACGGAGCAAAGGTGACAGATTTGGCGATGAGGGGGGCAAAAAATCCAAAGTTTTCCGAATAGCGAAGATTGTAATGGCGGAGGCTTGACGACAAATCGGACGAGAAACTGTGAATAAATTTTGGACGGGGACGAGCTTGGGAATGGGAATAGGTGTGGTGGAGCAAAGCTGAGAGAATTGTGTATCAAAGTTGAGAGAACGGTGGGTTGATTTGTTGGGGAGTGAGTATTGAACAGGAATAACGTGAGCGTAAAGGGGAGGAGGTCGAGCCACTACAAGCAAATAAAGAGGGAGAGTAGCGATAAATGGACCGTAGGGTGGATATGTAATGTAAATCTGACAATTAATTCGTTTGGTGGGGTCGAGAGAGAGAGAGAGCAAGAGAGAGAGCAAGAGAGAGAGAGTGAGATAGAGAGTTTTTGGCAGCTCTTAACATTGGGGTCTTGAGACAGGGTTGGGTGTTGGAAACATGACGACTAAGTAGCCAATGACTATTTTGCGAGGATATGTTGTGATGAGTTTTTATTTGGAATAAGAATTAGTTTATTTTAAGCATTAATATTTATTTCAATATTTTATAATTTCTGTGTTAATATTTAATTTTTTGGAATTGGTTTAGCTGTTATATCTCGGGAACCATTCAAACCGATATAAAAAATTGTTGTACATTGGCAGTGCATCACATAAGCATTGAATTAAGAAATGGATATTGTGATCAATCGGTCATTTTGGAACATATTAACACATGGAAAAAAAATTAAGCCTTTTCATTTTATCTCGAAAACTACCAAACAAATACTCGTCAAATTTGGCAAGTAAGTAATTTTAAAGAAGGTCATGCAAAAGTATGGCATTTAAATCTACTATACGCATATTTTTAATATGGAGGCAAACAAAATACTTAAGGTGTATTTAACCATTTTTACCGAGTTTTTTATGGTGAAAATATATATTAAAATTTTATTTCCCACGCACAGCTAATTTTGTCTCCCATTTTGTAAGATAGCGCAACACGAACAAACCAAGTTTTTGTCACACCTCGCGAAAAAAAATTAACCATTTCCTACGAAATTTGGCAAACACGTACTACTGCAGCAGTTGATGCAAAATTGTATGTTTTGAGCACTTATTATACCTATAATTAAATGGCGGCCTTCAATGTATTTTAATTAAGTAAGCTATATCTACAAAACAACGAAACCAATTGCAACTTTACTTTCTATGCTGGAAGTATATATAAATAACATCAAATGTGCTCACACAAATTCTATTTGGTCCGCCATTTAGTAAAACAGCATATCACAGGAAATTATAAAAATTTTAAGTCACATCTCCTGAGGAAACCAACATATCCGTACTCAATTTGGTAAACAATAATAAGATCATGTAAATTAATGTTGTAATTGGGACTAACACTTAATTTCAAAATGACGGCCTTGTAAACTTTAAATTCACGTATCTATGACATCCATCGTATGTGTTAACACGTAACATTTTTGTCATCCATTTATGAAAATCGTCACATGAAAAATTTTATGTTTTATGTCACATCTCGAGGACCAATCAATCGAATCCCTCCAAATTTTTCACTAAATTAGTGTATGTAAAATAAGTGAGTGAGTGAAGAGATTTGGGCGGCTCTTAACATCGAGGTCTTGAGAGCCGATGATTGTGAAGCGAGATGAGTATTGAGCATGAGCAGCGCCAGAATGCAGGGACGAGGGAAACGAAAGATCCCCGAGAATACCCGCCGACCAGCGGCATCGTCCGGCACGATTCACGCATGCAAAAATCCGGTGTAACACCGATGGGAATCAAACCCGGTTCGTGGTGGTAGAAGACGAGTAGTCTAACCACTTATCACCGCAGCCGATAAAGAACGTAAACTTACATGTTTCAGGTGCGACAATCCTTTATTAATGGCTTTGATATAAATAACTTAGGCTATTATGTTATATCTAATAGAATTTCAAAATTTAACCAAATTTTATACACTAAAAGCAGTCATTAGAAACATATGTTATACAAACTGAGAAACCGTTTTACAGGCATTAATCTAAAATAATACCAGGTGATAAAGTAAAACATTTTGCCATGTTTTCGGAAAATTCAACTAATTTACACAAAATATTGCACATAATTAATATTACAGAAAAACATGTATATTTAAATGATTTGAATGGGGGTTAGACACTGATTTTATAAATGGTGGCCATAAAAACTTTTTTGAAGTTTATCATATATAGGATGATGCTGAATTCGACCAACAAACTTTATGAGGTGATTCTTTATGCAAAATCGAGTGCTTAATATGTAGGGCACTTTGTACCCAAACTAAATTTCAGGGACGAAGTAAGTCCTCGAAAATTGAGATTTTGGAACGTACCTTTGCGAAATATTGGAAATCAGGTAAGATGAATGTACAATTCGGGGAACATTATTTTATGTTATCGGGATCTTCAACCTTAGAGCAAACTCACATTAACAACACTCCATATTATGAAAATAAGAGGGGTGGTCACCATTTATTTCCGGAAACTTCGTTACCGTGGGGAATTATGAATGTTTCATGCAGATTAATTGAGCAGTATGAACTACCAAACAAAAATTATCCCTTTGTTGCAACTGCCTAGGATCCACCGTTTACGTTTGAAACGTACAGAAATTTCCGCTAGATTCCGCTGCAGCGATACAGCTCCTAGTATGCAGGCAATACTACCTGCATGCGTGTATGGCCACTGCACAACCGAGGATGGTGGACACTGTTAACACCTACTGTGAACAAACCGTACAATACATTAATAATAATACAAAACTGTTCGTTTTTGGTGGCAGTCGGTGTGTGATTCCATGCAGGACGTAAAGAAATTGGTATTGCCTACGCACCTGGATCTGTATCGCTGCTGCTGTATACTGTGCGGGCTTTTAAACGTAGAAACATTTGCCGCAGCAGTGTAGAGCAATGCCGTTACAACGCATCACATTTAAGTTGTGTCAGGGAAGACGCTGCATTTGAAAAGAAAATCTGTGGCAGTCCATAGGTTTTATTGTATAAATGTATATCACAGACGCTTTTATAGGAAAGACTCGATGGCGAGGTCTCCGTGTTCGACGCATAGTTCACATCGCCGCACCAACGATTGTCGGACACATTTGAAAACACCCTCATTGTCCCCGAAAAAACCCAGCAGCTGCAACGATGAGGGCAATGAAGTCCTCTTCGGATTCCACCGCGGGTTCATGCACCAGACTGCGCATGTAACCCCAGAAGAAATAGTCCAATAGATTCATATCAGGTGGTCGTAGAGGCCAGGGAATGGGACCCCCACGGCCTGTCGATCGTCCAGGGAATACTAATTTCAGGTGATTGCGCGCTCCTCGCGAACTGTGGACTGGGACGCCGTCGCGTCGTACTGAAACCACGTGACCGCTCGTGTTCGTAACGGGACAACTTCGAGTATTGTCGGTAGAGTTTCCCGCCAAAATGCAGCGTACACATTGCCGGTGAGACGATGTGCTAACAGGCAGGGGTCAACCAACATGTTATCTATTAGGCCCGCCCCGACGTTGACACTGAATCTCTGTTGATACCCGTGGACGAATGGGGTGTGAGGATTGACATCTGCCAGCTCGTGGATATTTCGGAAATTTTGTATACAATCACGTTGAAAGGAAGCCTCGTCAGTGAAGAGAATGTATCTGTAAAAGTCAGGGTGAGTTCTGCGTTGTCACAGGAACCATGCTGCAAACTCCACGCATCGAGGATAATCTGCAGAACCCACGGAATGCACACGTTTTACAGGGAACGGATGCAGTATTTGCTCGTGAAGCACTCGACCAATGGTGTGGCGACTTCTGTTGAGTTATATTACAATAGTGCGCGTTCTCACAAGTGGGTTATTCTCAACATGCCTCAACACATCCTCTTCAAACCTGGCTGTCATCACTGTCCATCTGCGCCATGCATTCGGCCGTGTCACCTCCAAACTTCCTCTTTCTCTTGAACGTCGCTCCACAAACGCAAATGTGGTGTAATGAGGCTGCTGTCTGTGCTGAAATCGATCCCTGTACATTCTTCGCACTTTCCGTTCATTTCCCTCTGAACCCGTTGACGAGTAGCATATCTGTCAGTTCCGGCTACGTAAAGCGTTTCATTTTGTACACACGACATGCACCTTTGCCAACAGAAATGTAAGTGATATGTTATGGAGTGCTCAGATATTTTACACAATTCGCCTCGGAGTTTAATGGGCCGCTTTTGCTATAGCGCTTTTAGTGCCGTGATAACGGTCGTGCCAGGCGTGGAATTGAACACATCAAACCATACAGAGCTGCCTAGTGTGTTATTAGTGCCAGACATTTAGACCACTCGCAGAGCAGCCTGTACACACATGTATTATAATACATGCTGTATCTGACACCTAATTAGATGATTGCTCGCAAACGAATGGCTTGATAGTGTTGCATTTTGGGAACGTTTCTTTCAACTGTTGACATGATTTTTGTCAAAAGTAACACTTATTTAATCCCTAATAATACAGTATTGCTACCTGTACTATGTTTGTTTGTGCGTTTAATGTTTCGTCGAAAGCGAGGTCATTAAACACAGGAACATAAAACTAGGCACTTGAAAGGAACTGAGGAAGAGTTCGGCCATGGCCTTTATTAAGGAACCATCCCAGCGTTTGCCGGAGTGACTTCGGGAAACAATGGTTAACATATTTCTGGATGGCATGACCATGATTCAAACCCGCGTCCTCCCGAATGCGAGTCCAACATGTTACTGTTGCTCCACTTCGCTCAGTCCCTGATTTATTTATGACGGGAGATGTTTATACGAACCTTCAGGACTCAAAAACGTTTGATGCTTGTTTATTTAACAGTATGACCTGGGTAACACACAGGCCCTTTAGTCGCAAATGCCTAGAACCACCGTTTTCGTGCAAAACGCTCATACATAAAGCTTTAGCTGCAGCGATACATGTCCAGGTGCATGGACAACAGTCTTTACAGTACACAGTAGAGAGAGCAATACAATTCCAGGCACGTAGGCAATATCAATACTTCATGTAGCGAATCTCACATCGACTGTTGCCAGGAACACATTGTCGGATGTAATATCTCAAGCTTTTTACTGAGTGGTAATTGTTGTTTACAGTTAGTAATAAATTACCTAAACCATTGTCTGTGTAGTAGGAACAGCAGCTTACCATACACGCATGTATGACGTATTGCATACGTACGAGGCACTGTTTCTCTGCAGCGGAATCAAGCGGAATCTTTGGGTGCGTTTTAAACGATAACGGTGGGTCCTATCCAGTTGCAACAAGGGGACCATTTTCGTTTTGTAGTTCATATTGCTCAATACACCAGCATCAAATGTTCGTAATTCCCGACGGTAAAGTAGTTGCAGTCATTAAGAGCGTGGCCACCTCTGTTATTTACATGACGGGGGAGTGTTATTAATGCAAGTTTGCTCATAGGTTGAAAATCCCGATAACATAAAATCATGTTCCACAAATTGTACTTTCATCTCACCTGGTTTCCGATATTTCCCAAAAAATACAACCAAACTTTGTATGCTGACTGTACCAATTAGAAGTAATCTATACAGAATCTCTTTTTAATGCAGTTTGTTATGATAGCGCAGTATAAGAAAATTAGGTTTTAATTCCATTTATCAGAAACAATAATTTTTTTTCCAAAAAATTCTTCAAACAAATAGCGCTAGGGTTAGCCATGAAAATTTAAGTGTTTCAAGTGGCTCAGACACTTATTTTTAAAATGACCATATCATTATTTAATATTAGTGAACTCTATCATTTAAATATCCAAAGTTGATGCTCAAAATCTGACCCCCGTTTTACAGTTGGTTGCACGCTAGGTTTTCTGGGTTCAGATCTCTGGAAAGGCATGTATGTATTTTTAATTGTCTCACTAATATTGCATATGTTTCAGGTTTTATCTCAAACGATTATTTTGTCAACCTGACTTCAAGATCTACCTACCATCTAAACTTTTAAGAACTCCATTAAAATGTTATTGCACCCATTTAGAGGAAAGTAGGCTCATTATATATATATATATTATTAACGACTTGCTAAATTTTGGTAAGCGATTTGGTTAATTGGATGTTCTTGATAGAGATTCGCTGCTTTTATGACTTTCAAAAATAACAATACTTAAACTTTTGAACGGAAAAATTATTTCGCTTTTGTCGGAATGACATTGACTTGAATAATTACATGGCAAATAATATTCGAGACATACGTAAAACGTAGAAGACTTTTTTTCAAAATTAACGCATAGTCACATTGAAGTTAACATGGAACTCGTTACGTTAATTTTGCGGTAACTATGTGCTGATGTTTTTTATAAAATCGTAGTTGCATTTATAAAAGAGCTAAGAAAACCTCATATTTGATAAATTGTAATTAACTGCTACTATATATGCTGTATCTGGAACATGAAAAATGGTTACTGAGTAAATGTTTATATTTGCCATTAAACGTGCGTTTGTGTAGTTGATATAGTATTCAAATAATTGCCTCTTTGTGCTGATAATCTCATGAATGGACGCCAATTTACATTTATTTATTTTATTTTATTACAGAGAGGTCAAATCGTTATTTTTTATCACTCAAATACACAATAACTAAATTATATCTTCAACGTCTGTTGCAGTCAAGGAGTAACATGATATACAATCCACACGGAAGTTGGTAGCAATGAAAAGGAATACAGGAAGAAAAATTAAAGTAATTGCACTTTGAACCTGATTGGCTTACACTACATTAACTTTTATTTATATTAAAGTTGGGTTAACTTCTCGTGTGGAAAATTTACTTTTGCTTTGCCCTTGACTCTCTTTGAACACACTGCTGCGCGATCATATACCTGGAGAAAAACGACAGCGTAATTAATGCAAAGAGCTCCCTAATAAATTCGTTAATAATTGGCATTACACATTCTTTATAAATTTACATAGAATATTTTTTAGTGGTGCCAACACAGCAAACGTAAGACTCAAGTCGCCTCGGATGCGGTGTTGGCGTGTGGTGACTCACGTCTATAACTGTCCACGCTCGAGTATCCTACAACGTCAGGTGTTTGCACAGCATTAAGAGCAGCTCTCCGTCTGACGACCGTAACTGAAATACTCGCAACATTTATCAATACTTCTCACTAACGTTTCGCAGTACTACCAGCAACTTTTCATGAAAATACATGTTGTATAAATTCAAGTTTCTTTTGCTTAGAGGCACCGCCTTTCAACCCGAAATTGAAATTGTGTCATGCAATAAACGTTCAAGACTGTGAATTGACTCGTATCTAAGACTCAAAATTTCCTACATTCCACCTACATAAAATTACAGTAATAGTGGTTCTTACTTATGGAATATCGTTTTTAAAGGATTGTGTAATTTATTTCGTCTATTAGCCTTGCAACTTACTACAGAGTCATGACTCTTGTTATTATTTCTCAGAATTTGTGTTCAGGTAATTTGAATACACTGTGAAAAAATTCACTTTCGGGATAATGTACTCATCACAAACACTTGAAATAATGTCGTTAACATATTTACGAAATTTTAAACTTATTTATATACACACATTGCATAACTACAACAATAAACCGCTTAGTAAAAATAAATTTAATATATTTGTGTTTACGAGCTTGCGATAGAAATTCGCAAAAAAAAGTGTTAGATTTATGAGACTAGACTTCTCCTATTGAAACACGAAATGCAGTTTATTTATGGTATCATTTTTGAAATTATACCTTTACATTTCCTAATTTTTAGCCCACTTTCCGAAGGAAAGAAAGGCTCATAAGATCATTTTCCTGTCTTTGTGTCTGTGTGTGAATGCGTGTGTCTGTGAGTGTGTGCGTGTGTGTCCCACCCTTTAAATTATGTGAACGCGGCAACATAATTTGTCCAAACTTGGTACACATATAATGCTTATTTAAAGTTATAAACCACGTTGGGGACTTACTTTCAAAATGGCCACCTTTTTACAATTTGGGGTGATACGTCATATCCCGAAAACCATTCAAACCTATTGAAAAATAATTTTGTATGTTGGCATAGCATCAAATGGGATTAAATTTTCAGATGAATATTGTTGTAAGTCCACCATTTTGTAAAAAACTCCAAATGAAGAAATAAAGATATTACATTATATCTCGAAAACTATAAAACCAATTCTTACCCAGTGTGACAGGTAAGTAACAATATGATACGCCAAGTAAACTTGATTTAATGAACGTTATTAGGTACATATCTTCAAAATAGCAGTCATAAAAATGTTTTAGGTTTATTTGATTTATCTACACTACCATCCAACCAATTTCAATTAAATTTCGTGAACTAAAGGTATATATTACAAGCATCATACAAACCACCGCATAATCACTATAGTCGGCTATTTTGTAAGATAGCATCAAACGAATAACATAATTCATTATTTAATATCTCCGTAAAAGAGTAATAGATTAATACCAGATTTGGCAAACAGGTAGTACTGATGCAGATAATGTTACGTGATAAGTTTTAAGTATGTCACACTTATTTTCAAAATAATGGCCATATAACTATTTTAGCTTATAATGCTACACCGTCGAAACTATGTAATAAATTCCAACATAACTTTTTATGCTGACAATACACATTAAAAGTGTCAACCATATCTACATGGAGCATCTTTTTCTCGCAATTTTGTAAGAAAGCGCCATGCAAATAAAATAATATTTTAATGTAATATCTAGGGAAAGAATTGACCAATTCGAATCAAATTTGGAAAACAAGTGTTACTGAGGCCGATTATGCCAAGTGATAAGTTTTAGGACTGTTTCACATTTTTTTTCAAAATGGCGGCCATATAGACAATTTTAGCTTAGAATGCTATATCGTGGAAACCATGCAGTCAATTTCAACAAAATTTAGTATGCTGGTAGAAGATATTACAACTATAAAGTGTATGTATATAAAGCATCTTTCGTCAGCCATTTTGTAAGATAGTGCCATGAGGGGAAATATAGCTTTTTGTTATATCTCGGGATACAATTGCCAAATTCCTTACAAATGTGTCATACAAATGGTACTGAAGCAGGTGGTGTAAACTGGTATGTTTTATGTAGATCAGCCACTTAATTTCAAAATGGTGGCTATATAAATATTTCAACTGAGTATATTTTATTAACGAAACCAATTCCAACTTAACGTTGTAATATGCCTTCAGTACCTATCACAATCGTCAAATCTCTCTGTGCATATTCTCATATCTCTACTTTTTCGTAAGATAGTACCACTAATAAAAAATAAAGTTTTCTTCTCACATCTCAGGGAGCAATCATAGCATTCTTACAAAATTCGGCAATGATGTTGTACTGTGGTAGGTTATATTAATATGTGTATATTTTAAGTATGAGAAATATATTTTCAGAACGACTGCTATAAAATAATTTTAGTTTTGTGTGTTATACATACGAAACTATGTAATCTATTTTAACTTATCTTTGTATAGTGGCAGTATACATTCATCGAATATGCTACTAGATTCCTTTTTGTCCTCCATTTATGAAGACCGACACATGAAAATTATGGCGGTTTTATGCCATATCTCGAGAACCAGTCCACCGATTTCCACCAAATGTTAAACTGGAACATTTCAACAAATTTGTACCAAATTGAGCACACCATAAATGCTAGAGAAGGCGATGTAATCTTCCATAATTTGAATGGGCCATACAACGATATTTAAAATGGCGGATTCATGAATAATTTAGGTAAGTACATACATTAAAAAATTGTACCAAATTAAACCAAGATTTTTTATGAAGACAGTGTAAATTAGAAACATCGTATATAAAGAGACTTTTTGTAAAATTTGTTTGATAGCATCAGATAAGAAAATAATTGTTTGTATGCCATGTCTTAGGACTTAGGAACCAAAACAACCGATATCCAACAAGTTCTTCACACGGTAGGTCATGTAAAATTACATGTTATAAGTGGCCCAGTGACTTATTTTCATAATGACGACCATTTAAATATTTTAGGTTAGTAAACCCTATCAATCGAAAAATTAAACTAATGAAATCCAAAGTTTATGCTCCGCAAACGACCTCCTTAATGCAGTGGTTTGCACGCTAGCTTATTGTACGAGGTTTTCTGGGTTCAAGTCCCAGGTCGTGCATGTATGTTTTTGTAATTGTCTTACTAGTTTTGCAGAAGTCTCAGGTTTAATTAATAATATTATTGTTTTAAAAGTCAGCTTTTAAGAACTGATCAAAAAATTAACTCCAATAATGTTGAGGAAAGTAGGCTCATTATCTATATAAGTGCCTGTTTTGTTATTTCTAAATATTACCCACATAAAAGATTCACCTATATTTCGAATGAAGAATATCTTAAAGTAGCACTGTAACGGTTTACCGTGACATAAATAAAGGAACAACGTAGTCGCTGATTTGTATTGCATCACACATTGTATATTACGAACAGTTACGTTGCAGATTACATATCTAGGTGTAACAACAAAACATACCTAAAACTAGCGTGTACCTAGAAAAAATCACATCTCTCTATCGAAACCGTTCACAAAATATGTAAAAGAACAATGGCTACCACTTGAGTTAATTTATAATCTATATATATATATATATATACATGTTTGTGTATACATATACATTCATACACGACTCCACTCCTTCCGTATCCTTTCGAAAATAGCTGAATCTGCTCATGTCCTTATTTTAAGTATGATGGATAATCTTCGCAGCTTGTCTGCGTCTGCCACTATATATGTTAACATAACACCGTTTTAGAAAAGACTTTGGTTTCCCGTAAAGCCAGTGCGTCATTTCTATTGTCATTGACGTGTCTGATTCTTATATAAATCCTTCTTTATGTGTAAGTTCCCAAGAGAAGTCATATTGAAACTTTATGTGCGAAATGATTTTCCACATCTCAGGATGTCACTGAGTATAGAAAGAAGACTTTCGTAACAATGTGTTATGTATAAACTCCAGTATTTCCTTGGTAACAAGTTAATACGACAATGACTACGGCTCGTCATAAATATGAGGACACGGATCCCCTTACAATGAGGGCAATGTCATGGGTTTATAGCTATGCTTTCAGAAAGAGTGTTTCAACTTCGGATTATAAACGCCATCCAAGGAGAACCAACGTATTTAATGTATTTAAAGGTACCACCAATTATGTGTATATTATACTTGTATACTAAAAAATAATAATGGGTAAAATTCCTAGCGATAAAATGTGACCTTTCGCGTATAGTATGGCAATTGTAAGAAGTTTAGTTTTCCGCGCGTCTTACCACGCACGATTTGTATTACGGCGGTTCCAGGCATATGGAATTGCATCCTTTCAAAATACAGTGCAATAATCGTCCTCTTTCATTGGCAGCAAACACCAAGATGTAAATTAAACGTTTTTGGTTGTTCACGAAATATTGAGCACTTTTTAATGTCTTGCTTTTCATCTAATTCCCTTCTCATTTTTTATCCCTCCGCCATATGTAAAATTAGCATGGCCTCAGACCCTCTCACTTTCTCATGCAGCAGTCGAATGTAGATGTGAAGTTTTTAGGAGCGTAACTACAATATTTTTCTAATATAAAAATCCTTGACCTCGAGTGAAATTATAAAAATAAAATATATTTTATAAAGGCGCTCTCTCGTGGCGCAGTCGGTTGGTGCGCCGCCGGTCTGGGGTGCGAGAGGCTCTGTGATTGAGTCCCAGGAAAGTAACGGGTGCTAATTAAAGTTAGGTCATTAGCTAGTTTGTAAGGCGTCCACAAATAAACCTTCAGGCTTAATAGCGAGGGCGTTGATAAACACAATACAATATTAAATAAACTCACTGTCTAGAAAATTAACCATCATACCTATAATTCGACTTTCACCTTTGGAACTACTTTTAGTATTACACTGCCACATTTACAACTAGTGTTTCAATCGTTGCTAACAATAAAATACATGTAGCTATGGCCAGTAACTTTTTTCAGGTTGATTTAAAAAGTGAACATTTAAGCGCGAATAACCTTTATAACACACTAGCTAACGCTGACAATATGTTTAAAATAAGAAAAGAAAATTTTTTTTAAAATATATTTCGCGATGTTATACATAAAACGACTGGCCATAAATATTCCGGGTATTTTTGTAAGTTCTCAGGCGCTTCATTTACAGTAATATTGTTATTTTCGAGAACCTCTGCGTCGTGTTCCTTTTTTTTAAACCCGTTATAACAATTGTTATTTATCGCACAAAACGTGATTTTTTTTGTGTCAGAGGCGGCGAATTCTTTGTGTTGTCTCGGAAAATTTCGTGAGTGACGGATAACATTTTGTATTTATTCATTTACGGAGATTAATTCTGTAATTAAATGAACTTTTTCTTGTAAAAGCGTCATATTAAGGACTTGTATTAATAACACATTTCCGTTAAGCCTCGGTTGATTTTCGGAAATGTTTTAAAGGTCATATGAAATTGAGTAATGTGGTAATACATGCAAATGCGTCTTTGCCCGGCGTGGAAGGGGGGAGGGGGGAGATCATTGCCCTCCCCAAGTGTCCGGTAAGGGATGATAAGGGGGGCAAAGGGGTGGAAATCTCATCCCTTGTTTAAGAGAATTTATAAAATCTCACACCTGCATTTTGGTCTCTAGTGCCTCAACTTACCCTGATTCCTGAAAGGTATATTTGCACGATGGTATTTCTACCTGCTCACGTCCTCTGCTCCTCTCCAACGGTCGCGTTCTTTCTTGGGTCTCGGCGACCATCCATTAGCCCGCATCCCGCTCCTAAGCGGACGATGGACGCCCTAAACTCTTGATAATTTGCTTGCTTCATGCTGAAGTCTTGTGAATTAGTTTTCCAGAACCCGTACTGGAGTGAAATTGTACGAATTGAAAAGCGTGTCTTAATATTCGGCTAGCAATGCGCTATACAGATCGATGTAAGAGTGCCGCAAGAAGGTGCCAGAGTATTACATCGTTCATTCAGGAATGTGAGGATAAAACTGTTAAGCACACCCATAAATTATCATATTTTATCAACAAAAATTGAAAATGCAAATGTGTCGTTGAATTTTGAACGTATAAATTTTTAGTTTCTTGCTATAAATATTACAGCGATAGATTACGGTACCAACGTTATATGTGCTTATATTGGCTACAGCTATCTTCAATGAAAAGACGTATCAATAACGGTCGGCGACACATACAATATATAGTACTAACAGTACTCAATTATATATTCTGCACAGTAACATGCTAAGATTTTCTCTTAAAACGTGGAGTCTGCTAGTACTTTTAATGATGTACACTACGATATACATTACGTTTGCCTCATCGTTCATAAATGTGTGCACTTCTTAGATTTAGCTATCAATAGTCATGTCGTGTTAATAAGCTTGCTTATTGGTGTTGGCACTATTAATTTCTCAAACGAAATTAAAATCATGTAAATTCATTGGTTGGGCACCCAGACTGACATTTTTACTTACAACGCCACTTGTTTTAAACTGTGTTGTAGCCCTTTTTTGGTAATTAACACAATTAAAAGAACGAAATAAAACATATGCCTAAATTGAGGTACAGTATACGCGGCGAGAAACAGAATCCATGAAGCATTAAGTACTTTCTTTCCGTGCTTGAAGAGCGCATCATTGCCTCTTTTACATTAAGAACTGAACATGTTTTTATTCCCACAAGCAGCCAGACAGGCGTCATGCTTCAAATTATCAGCCAGTAGTTTTGGTGATGAAACGTAGAGGCTAAATTCAGAGCAGATTTCAGTAGAGTAAGTTAAGTACGTGCAGTACAGATATCGTGCGATGTCACCAGACTCTCTTCCCCAATAGGATGTTTAGAAGAACACTGTGTTGAAATTATGTGTGCTTAATAAAACATTTTAGCAAATTTAAAACTTTGTATTATATTAAATTTAAGAATTTAAATTACCATTCACTTAAGTTTGTATTCGTCTCTTAGAATCCTTTGTCACACACACACTATACATATATATAGACTGAAGAGCCAAAACAACTGGTAAAGGCGTGCGTATGCAAATAACCGAGGTATGGAACCAGTCAGAGTAACGCGATGCGGTCGGCAGCTAGATCGGTTACTGCTGCTACAATTGCAGGTTATCCAGATTTAAGTGAGTGTGAACGTGGTGTTATAGTCGGTGCACGAGAGTAGGGACATAGTATCTCCAAGGTAGCTATAACATTTGGATGTTCGCGTACGACCATTTCACGAGTGTACCGTGAATATCGGGAATCCGGTAAAACATCACATCTTCGACATCGCTGCGGCCGGAAAAAGATCGTGAAAAAACGGGACAAACGACGACTGACGAGAATCATTAAACTTGACAGACGTGAGACCCTTTCTTAAATTGGCGCAGATTGGATTTATGGACTGCCCTGCAGGATTCATGGTGTGAATTGCCTCCTGCATACCTTCAGACATTAGTCGAGTCCATGCCGCGTCGTCTTGCGNGGGGGGGGGGGAAGCTACATTAACCTAGAGTGGCTTTCCTTGAACTCGATATAGGTCGACGCCTGTGAATACAAGTATATTATTGTCACATTCGTAATTCGTTAGGCATGCGTTTTATATTTTTTTTATGTATCCTTGGTTCATATACCCAAGGATATTGACCAAGAAAACGTTCGTCAGTTCCAAGAATTCTGTCTGTCATTAAGTCAGGACAGTTCCGATTACCTGCTCTTGGTACGGGCGTATCGTTCGTAGGGCCATTTGTATCTCAGCCGAAGAATTTACAACGCCGTAATTGTTGCTGTCAACACCTACCATATCGACGACATGTATCCGCCGTACCGGTTCTCGAGTAAGGGAGTGAAGAGATTTGGGTGGCTTTTAACCTCGAGGTCTTGAGAGTCGATGAGGGTGAACTGAGGTGAGTATGGAGCAACGCCGGAATAAAGAGGTGAGGGAAACGGGATATCCCCAAGAAAACCAGCCGAACAGCGGCATCGTCCGGCCCGATTCCCACTTGCGAAAATATTGAGTGATACGGTCGGGGATTGAACCCGGTTTGCCTTGGTGGGAGGCGAGCAGTCTAACCGCTCAGCCACCGTTGCCATCAGGTTCTCGAAACAGCTATAGTTGAGTCGTGTCAGTCCTTCGCGGACGATAACACGACGTGCTACGTACCAGAAATAAAAGTTTAGACTTTTTGATTGTTGCGGTGAAATCTTCAAGATTGGGTTTCGAAAATGTCCCTTCCGATCGCGTGTTCGCGTGAGACGAAAAACGCGGTGTGTGTGTAAGTGGAAGAAAACTTTCCATAACTACGTCGCATAGCGCGATCGCTGGGGTTCCCGACACCCGTCGAAGTCGTGGTAAGCAAGAACCTTTTTATACTGTCGTTGCAAAGAAATCACGGAGCGCGATGTCGCAGCTGTTAGACACTGATGCCATAGTCGGGATTACTCAGGTTCGTTTCTCCGAGCGGCTGTCCTGACTTCGGTGTTTCACGTGGCTTTTCCGAAATCACTACTGTGGAACCTAATTCGTCCACGCCACTGGTTTCGTCTTTAATGTCTGCGCTCTCGAACAGACGTTAATTAAGTAATACCGTCACCATATGTCTTAGGCTGTTGGCGGTTAATTGATCACTTTTGAAATCCCTGCTAAGAATATTTATTCCAATTATATCTGTATTCTTCCACCGTATATGAAATAAACATTGCCACAGACCCGATCACATTTTTCTTGCGTCAAACAAGTGGATTGTGAAATTGTTGGGAACTTTTTATCTTACTCATGATGTTAATTATTATTTTATAAAACAAACATTAAACACATTAAAAAATATATTACACATAAATTCAAATTCTACGTTTTAAATAAGACTTTAAGGCATGTAACTAGTTATCTGACATTCTTGCTAACTAAAATTGAAGGATGCAAGTTAGCGTTTTCGTAATAATATGTGCAATTATAAGCAGTATTTATATTTTTCGGAGATTTATTGCAGAAGTTTATTTAAATTCTAACCTTCAACACAAAAACAGTATTTAACATATTATCCGTATAATCGCAACCACCATGATCAGTTTCTTTGAAAATATGCGAGGCACAGTTGTGAAAACACATTTGTATTGCATTCTACACACATTATAAAACCATACCATTCTGTATTACATAATCGCTACAATTTTGTATTACATCACCACTGCCATCTTACATTATATTTAATCAGCTTAGTTCGACCTCAGTCGTCTTTTCTCCACCCCTGCCATCTTGTTTCCCAATTACTAATTCTGTCGCCTCCTATTTACTCGGTTCGCTCGAACCGCCATTTTGGATGATATAATCACCCCTATGACAACAACCTCTTGTATTACAATTACTCACCTTCGTTCTACCTTAGTCCCTTCGCTCCACCTCCCACCATCTTGTATCCCAATTACTCATTCTGTCACCTGCTATTTACTCTGACCCCTCGAACAATTGGATCATGTCCACGCCGTTATGACATCACTGTATATTAACTACTAGAATTTTCCAGGTATTACAATCATGCTCTGTCATTCCTTCTCGCCCTTGCTCTGCCTTAGTCGCCTTTGCTTCACCTTAGTCGCTCTCGCTCCAACTTAGTCTCTCACTGATTACTTGGTCCCCTCGAACAACCATCTTAAATTTCGTCGACTATGGGCAGCTATATTTGTTGTACGTGTAAAATTTTCCACTTTGTTTGTAACCTTGCATCGGATTTATACAAGTTCTTCTTCATGCAGGACTTGTAAAATTTTTCCCTTGTGTAGGTACTTTAAAGATTTTGCCACTCACACAGAACTTAGAAAAAAATGTATGCCTTTCGTAGGACTTATAAAATAATTAGACATGTTAACCTTACCTTACCCAACTCAAAATGAACTAACATAGCCTAACTTGACCTGAAACAACCAGACCTAACCTAACCTAACTTTCAGTGAAGACACATTTAGCATAACCAGAACCACCTCACTACTTCCACTCTGGTCATCACCAGACCATCTATTTACTTATATTATTTTTGCATTCATACAGGAAATATGTTACATTAATAGTATGTGTTTGTTTATATTTCCATCATGTATGAGGATTGTTGCATATGATGCCATTTAACAAAAATAGTAATGATATATTTTCATATAATTATAGAGAAAATCATATTTATTTTTAAAAATAATGTTTATTCAAATTCATTTAGAAGAATGCGAGTTTTCATTTTAGTTTTATTCTGACACATAGTTCACCATTTTTCTCTCGCAACATTCGCATTTCTTCCAGGTCAAGGGAAATGTCGAGGACCACATCCAGTACATTGCGCGATGGGACGCAACTGTCTCCTCCATGAAAGTGTGGACTTCATCCATAATGTCTTGGACAGTCAGCCCCTCATTGTAGTCGAACACCTATAATAGAACGAGCGAAGGCGCCTAGTCGATCGTATATTCGCTCCAAGGTATCGGGCTGAGACCAAGTGGTGATGAAGTATATGCAAGCAGCGATGTTACAGGTCTGGGAACTTTCATAGTCACTGGCGGCGACCCATCAGCTGTGCTCATAAGTGCATCATCGTTCTTGGTTGTACCTGGCTCTTTCTTCGCTAGCTGGATAGCAGAGTTATCCTCGCCAAAACTAGGTCATACAACTAATTCATTGCATCATCGCTGAGCAAGCTGTGTCACCCCTCCACCGACATGTTGAGCGAACTGATGCCAGTCGCCGTGGTACGGCTGTATACATATATGCTTCCCTGTGAAACTCTTAAAGGCCAAATATATCAGTAATATATCAGTGTTTGTATTGCCCTCCCAATTTTATCTAGGCTTGGGACCACCAAAAGTACAAAAGTACTCAGACCATACTAATGCTGTGCAGGCAGGGTTGAAATGCCGAAGCAAATATCCCTATATATATACAACAATGCTAAAAATTCTTGAGATCAACACTGAAGCAAACAAACAAGTTCATTTATATACAGCATTGCTGAAAAAATCTTGAAGTGAACACAGTTAACTAAAAACATATGCAAGATTTAGGGAATAATCAGTAATATAAAAGGCATATTTATACACAAAAAGGAATATATAATAGCCCTGTACCTCTAGAGAATATACACACAAAAATAAAAAAATATGTAGAAATAGCTAACGCAAAACATAAGTGCTACATATCCATTAGAGTATTAATGAGTCATCCAAAAGAAAATATTTTGCACAAAAATACATATGGTGCCAACACAGCGCAAATGTACATTGCTACTGAGTGTAGCCATATGGCAGGGTACTAATCCCATCATCCATTACTTTATGCCTATCATCCTGCCATGTTAAGCTCAATTTGTTGCTAGTTTCTGTATATTCCTCATGGTTATGAGACGTGATGTCATTTGTAGGAACCAGCGTTCTTTTTTGCTGTAGTAATTATCTTTAGTAGTCCTAAAATATTATGTTATTCTTGATTGAAGACTTTTGAATGTCTTTTGCTCTCTTGACAGTCTATTAATTGCATTTATACGAATACAATTTCGCTCTCAGCCCGATAAACTCTTGTATTTCTTCTCCACCACACTTGTCGTTAAATTTCCCCACCACTTTCTTGTTGGGAGGTTATGCACGTGTGTGAAACTCCATAATGAATTATAGGACGGAGGTTAAGTCTTGATAAAAGTTTTGTCTTATTTTCATATATGAAACTGTCTGTATTCATATACACCAGCTGGATATTTTTATTATATATTTTCTTCAAATTGCTGTAGTGAAACCAATACATTAAAATCTTGAACAAGTCATGTACCCAAAGACTGCAGATATTGACTTGTCGAACAAGGTATTCTCTTTCTCCATCTTGATTGATGGTAGTGATCCATTATATATTAATCGATACAACAATTTTTAGTCTCTTTTCCTTTCATATCAGTTTCATGTTTGAAGCTTGCTTTAATTGAAATTCTCAGAAAAAAGTGGGACGAGTGATATTTTGTACAATGGTGGGAAAAAAATAGAACATTTCAGTTTGGAAATAAAAACACTGAACACAAGAATTATGAATCGAGCTTTAATTATTTTACACACAATACATTTTTAAGGATAGCACAAAAATATTGACACATAAAATTTTAATTTTTCTAAGTAATAATAATAATAATATGAATGACAATGGTATAACTGAACTGCCAGTTATTGGGAGAAAAAATGGTACAAGTGCACTTTCTGTGAAACAAACATATTATGTGGCAATTATAATCACTACAAAGTGACATATTAGTAAAAAAATGTATGAGATATTAATTAATGTAAGTATGAAACACACTGCTCTATGGGTCAGACTCAGATCTAAGAGATGAATGTTTTATGGATGCACCTCGCTCTGGCCGAGATCTATGTCCCCATGTATCATGTCCTCTCTTACATCTACGTCCCTGTCCACGTCCACATTTATGTGTTTGTTGACCCTCATGTTCCTGAGGAGTATAAAATTTATGGTGTATAGGAGGATAGAGTTAACAGGTAGTGTAGATTTTTGCACATCGCTTCCATTATTTAAGAGGTCAGGTGTACAGCCTAAGTTTAGTAATTGTTGGTCTTCCTANCCGAGATCTATGTCCCCATGTATCATGTCCTCTCTTACATCTACGTCCCTGTCCACGTCCACATTTATGTGTTTGTTAACCCTCATGTTCCTGAGGAGTATAAAATTTATGGTGTATAGGAGGATAGAGTTAACAGGTAGTGTAGATTTTTGCACATCGCTTCCATTATTTAAGAGGTCAGGTGTACAGCCTAAGTTTAGTAATTGTTGGTCTTCCTGTCAACTGTGTTTGAAAGTTAACTTAAAGGAATTCAAAGTTAGGATTATAAGTACGCTTTATGAGCATAATAACAANATCAACTGTGTTTGAAAGTTAACTTAAAGGAATTCAAAGTTAGGATTATAAGTACGCTTTATGAGCATAATAACAAACGACCTTTGTTTCTCAAAGCACATCCAGAAAATCGATGACCACTTGATTGGATGCCCTAATTCATCCCTGCATGTAGCGGGTATTATATCAACAACGGAGTCCATAGCGTCAACTGTAAAAAATTCGTTTTGTTGCATTTTATTACTGTGATTTTCTTGCTTGCTTTCGAAATTGCATGTGCACAATCATTTGGTTCAAAAGTATATTTTACTTTAGACATCCTTTTTCGGTTATTCCAAAATCTCTGTCACATTCCATGAAGTCTGACCTGTTTCCAGAAATGTGTGGTCAACACTATCCATAATACCTTCCTTAACAACATACATTACAATGTTCTTATACCTGTTCTGTCCCTCGCAGCAGTCACTGGCTGCAAGTAGGTATTTAGCAATTGAACAATCTCTTGAAAACATCTTTAAGCAGGCTGCAAAATCTTGGAAACCCTGGGTGGAAATGGATTCACCCGACAAATAAAAGTCTTTTGGTCAGTTGCCAAACTGCATAAAATATAATTTGTTGTGGGTTAGAACACGGGTAGCAAGCAATTTCTGCTGATTAAATATAATTGATACAGTCTTTGGCAATTGATTGAACATGTTGCTTTGATTTGACAGCATTTTTTCCAATCTGTAATGCAGTTCCCGTTACTTCCTCCATTTCTTAACTTCAGAATCGCTTTTTAATGATTTCTAAGCCATCTTAAAATAATAAAATTTGTTGGAAGTGTCCGAATGTGGACGATAAAAACTGAAGGTTAAATTTAGAATTNAGCCATCTTAAAATAATAAAATTTGTTGGAAGTGTCCGAATGTGGACGATAAAAACTGAAGGTTAAATTTAGAATTAAAAATATGATAATATTGCCTTTCTTTAATTGGTTTTTAAATTTTTGTTTTGCATTCTTCTACCTATAAGTCGTATATGTTCTAGATGCTAAATGCTGTGAGAGGTACTTTTTGTTGGGGTTTTGATGTCTTGAATAATGGCTTGTATATCGGGGAAATGATCCNCTAAATGCTGTGAGAGGTACTTTTTGTTGGGGTTTTGATGTCTTGAATAATGGCTTGTATATCGGGGAAATGATCCAATATGTTTCCTGGCAGACTCTTTATGATGTTCTTGAGTAGGTCTACATTTGCATCCTCTCGTATCCCTCAAAGACACTCAAGTTTCACTGGGTTCATCTGTTGCCCTGGTAAACTTACCATTCGAAATGCCTAGAGATTTAAGAAAAAAATCTTTGCACACTCTCTGTCCCATTAAGTGGANAAACTTACCATTCGAAATGCCTAGAGATTTAAGAAAAAAATCTTTGCACACTCTCTGTCCCATTAAGTGGACGACCTTCGTTGTCTTCATAGACGAACATGCAGTTTAGCTTTGTCATGATGGTGGTTTAAGTGTCGCACGAGACTATAAATTAATTTTGTAGCTTCCAGGAACTAAAAGCATAAATATTGGGATGCATTCCTAAATTTTTCTTCAGTTATGTATTTATATTCGTATCTACATTAATGAGTAAACTATTTTTATGCCCTGCTATTGTGTATTTTACTTCCACAACCCACATATTCTTGGCCACTGTTCTGCAATCGCTTGCTTCTGTTTCGCTTCCATTTACTAGAATCTCTCTTCCTCTTCTGCCACATTTCTAATAATACACGCAAGTTCTTTTCATCAGGATCAGATTCTGAAACACTGATTTACCTGATCAGTGATGCACTCTTCTATCTTAGGTTAGATTAACCCCAACAATGATTCACTCATCTATCTTAATTTGGTAACACCCAAAATTGTGATTAACTCAACAAAAGTCTGTTTATTTAGGTTATGTCAGCTATAGCAAAACTCCAGAATCTTAGGACTCGTGAATGGGGGAAATGGGATAATTATGTGTTCCACAACATGAAGTTGGTTTTTTGGTAATATTTTTGGTATGTGTTGGATTTCAAAAATGCACCTTTCAAGTATAATAACCACAATGTTTACTTAATTCAACAATATTATTATTGTATATTTTGTGTACTTTTGTGATGTTAGAAAACATTCCTGTAACAGCGATTTATAGGTTACATTGAACACTAATATGAAGAAAAAAAGCACCTATGATACTGTCATCAAGAGACATCTACAGAATCTGCAAATAACATGTTCACAGTTTTTGCACCATCTTTAGAAACAGCTCATATTTGTAACAGTCTGGGATACCTCTGCCGAACTATTACTTTATGATCAAAGACTAATAATGCTTGTCTTAGAATGCTATGTTAATTATAAGATACCTGGCTTGTCTGCACCTCTTGTGCATATTTTACCACCCTCGTTCAACTTTCCTATGTCGCAGTGTCCATCTGTCTCAGTTTCTTCTTCTGTACAGTTTCTTGTACAGATTGTTATAATATGGCTTGATTCATGCAGTTGTTTACATTTAGATATTGAGTATTTATTAGTAACTAGCTAACCCTGCCACGCGTTGCTGTGGCATAAAAGATTTTCGTGCTATTCATTTNTATTGAGTATTTATTAGTAACTAGCTAACCCTGCCACGCGTTGCTGTGGCATAAAAGATTTTCGTGCTATTCATTTATGTGAAATAAATTGAAAGAAGTAAAGGTGTTTTCAAAATCTTTATTATTGAAGTACTTGTTTGTATACAATGTTTTTAGTTTTACCATATTCCGCGCGTATGAATAAGTTGTGTGGTTTTCCTACTCTAGAACACGACACATATAATTGGCCGTGCGTAAAACATTCTGTTTCTAAATCTATTCCGCACATTTGCAATGACTGCCCTTGAGCTTTATTGATTGCCATTGCAAATGCCAATCTGACTGGAAACTGTGTTATTTTTAAGTGAAAGGGAATATCTGATGGAATAAATGGAATTCTGGGAAGAAGCACATCTCCTCATTTGAAAGCACATTTCAAGAAGGTAGCATCTATAGTATTGCCCATCATTTATTTTATTGCAAGGTGAGTGCCGTTGCAAAGTTTTGGTGGATCGATGTTACAAAGTAAAATGACTGGTAGAGGATAAAAGTTAAAATTATATACACCTCCGTTAGGACCTTGTAGTTCCGAATTTAGAAATTCTGGCGGATAATATACAGCTTCATTTTCGTGTAATGTTACATCCACAGATTTGTACGTGACATGTTCGCTTGTCGATAAGTATCGACGTTTATATGAGTATTGATATATCAATATATCGAGCATTGACGTACTTATAAGTTTCGAAATATCGATATATCGTTATTTCGATAAGTATATATATCGTTTATATATATAGATAGATATGTTGCTAGGTTGTGACTTTACATTGTTGACATTGTATTGTTGACGTTGCATTGTTAACTAAGGCGCTTCCCGACGTGAAANCTAGGTTGTGACTTTACATTGTTGACATTGTATTGTTGACGTTGCATTGTTAACTAAGGCGCTTCCCGACGTGAAATAATGGTAAAAATGAGCTTTTTGCAGGTTTAAGTACCTTTGCTGGTAATACAGATAAAAAAGAAAGATGTACAATCACTCGTGAGAACGAAAGGAAGGTTTATAAAAAAACAGAACGAAAATCGATTGATTTTTTTGGAAGTTACACGCACCCGAACAAATGCACACAAGGTGTATATATATATATATATATATATATATATATATATANCTAGGTTGTGACTTTACATTGTTGACATTGTATTGTTGACGTTGCATTGTTAACTAAGGCGCTTCCCGACGTGAAAGAATGGTAAAAATGAGCTTTTTGCAGGTTTAAGTACCTTTGCTGGTAATACAAATAAAAAGGAAAAATGTACAATCACTCGTGAGAACGAAAGGAAGGTTTATAAAAAAACAGAACGAAAATCGATTGATTTTTTTGGAAGTTACACGCACCCGAACAAATGCACACAAGGTGTATATATATATATATATATATACCACTGGGGGTCAATCATACATTTTCATAGTTTCTACATATGATACAAGTAATACATTCGTAACTGCTATGTAAAACAATGCATAATTATTCCATTCTTGGAGTTTGAAGATTATGTATGGCAAAAACTCCCAAGCTATGAATTTGCGACATAAGCTTATAAATTCAGAATGTGCTCTCTACTAATATCATTTTATAATGTATTGACTAATTATGTAATAACAACTTACCTTCCACTAGCATAGATGATCCATTACACAAAGGCCTTGGTTCTTTTTCATTTGCCATTTCGTACTGAAAAGATCACACTTCTACCATGTTCTAAACTAATTAATGTTTTTCTAAATAGTTCTATCTTTTCACCACCAGAGCACAGCGGCATTCAAAAATTCACATTAACCAAATTTTTTTTAAGCTCTGCATATCTCCTGGTGTTCTTATAACACATCCAAGATGGCACTGTAAACAAGATGATGGTCGGTCGGATCCGCAAATCCGAACCCTGGACCCTGCTTCTCTAGCATATAAATCTATCTACTAAGAATTCAATAAAATTCTACCAAATTTTGTATGCTTACATTATTCATTAGAAGCATCAATAATGCTTACNTCTACTAAGAATTCAATAAAATTCTACCAAATTTTGTATGCTTACATTATTCATTAGAAGCATCAATAATGCTTACCGAGGCTTTCTTTTGATGGCCAGTTTGGTGAAATAGTGACAAGTAATAAAATGGAACAATTTGCCACATTTCCAGAATAATTCAACTAATTTCCACCTAATTTCTCAAACGAATAGTGGTTCAAAAGGACATGTAAACCTATACTATTTAAGTGCGGCCAAACACCGATTTTCAATATTGCAGCCATATATATAATTTAGACACATTTGACATATCTATTAAATAACGAATCCAAATTCACCCGATATTTGTATGCTGATAATATCACAGTAGGCATTCTATAGAGAATATTATTTTAATCGGATCTGTATGATAACACCAAACAAAAAAATTAAATTTTATGCTATATCTTGGCAACCAATAAACCGATTTCCTCCGAATTCTTCGCACAAAGACTTTTGTGTTTTTTAGTGACTTTAACACTTATTTTTAAAATGATAGTATGTACTGTAAATATTACAGGTTATTGAACTCGATATTTAAAAACCTTAGACTGATTGCATCCAAAGTTGATGCTCCAAATCCTACATCTGTAATGCAGTTGATTTCACACTAGCTCATGTTACGAAGTTTTGTGTTCGAGTTTTGGGAAAGGCATGTGTGTATTTGTAATTGTCTCATTACTGTTGCATATGTTTCTGGTTCCATCTCTTATTATATTTATGTCAATGAGACAACGATGCCTGATAACATCTAAGCATTTAAGAACTTCATTAAAATTATTTGCACCCATGTATAGAAAATTAGGGTCATAAGTTATATCAGTAACTTTATCTTCATAAAGGAATGATCAATTTTGCTATCAAGGGAAAAACAGGTTCTACTTCTTCAGAATTTAATTTGAAATTGGGCTCAAAAGAAACTAGTGTAGCGCGTTTCGAATATGATACAAATTGACAGCATTCTACCAGCTTTCCTCTTGGTGCTTGACTAAATGGTTTCTTCAGTGCTTTCCTTTGTGATGCCAGTCAGTTGTGGGTCAATCGTCACATTACGAATTTTCGCCTTTCAAAGATAATTATTTCTGGGCGCTACATTTTGCATGTAAATATTGTNAGTTGTGGGTCAATCGTCACATTACGAATTTTCGCCTTTCAAAGATAATTATTTCTGGGCGCTACATTTTGCATGTAAATATTGTATACAATTAATTAAAACATATTTTATTTTATTGCAAATAATAGTATTTAAATTTTTGCAAAAAATTAAGTTTTATATAACTATTTAATTTATAAAATCGTGAAAATATTTGTGATATTTTATTATTTAATTCTATTTACAGTTTCACTGTCAGTGATTTAAGTTTATTTATATATATAAATATCTATATATATAAATTTAACAGATTAGATATTTAAAATAATGTATTTCTTGGGTATTATTTTGTAAATAACACAGGCCAACGATAAAACAAAGTTTTTTCTTGATTTTGCCGCATTCTTATGTTGTTTGGTGAGCTGAGTCCGAAAATAATAATAAAAATGTCGTTACACCCACCATATTTTCACATTTGAATATATGAAATGTGAGAAATTCATTTTTTATCTAATATCTGTGCATTTTTATATACTTTATTNATATATGAAATGTGAGAAATTCATTTTTTATCTAATATCTGTGCATTTTTATATACTTTATTTATATATTTTTATATACTTTATTTATATATTTTTATAAACATTTATATACATTTTTATATATTTGATATAAATTATTAATATAATAAAACATACAGTTAATCTAATTGAAATTATGTTGGCAGTGGTGGTAAGACTGTTTGTTTTCTTTCAGTCAACACAACCTCACTTTTCCCCTTTTAGTCCATGTGCTCTAAGTATGGCTAACCGTGGTTGAATAAACTTTCCTTACAGTTTTTGTTATATATGTGGTGAGTTTGTAATTAAAAAACATCAAAGAAACATTAAAAAGTTTGATAAAAAGTNAACAGTTTTTGTTATATATGTGGTGAGTTTGTAATTAAAAAACATCAAAGAAACATTAAAAAGTTTGATAAAAAGTGTACTTGGTATATTTTGGAATAAAACTCGGTTATCAAAAAAACCTTGGGATCCAAACAAGGTATGACATGTTTGTGTTGAAGACCTTAGAAAATGGTCAAAAAAAGAAAATACATATTTTAGATTTGCGGTACCCATGATATGGAGAGAACCAAAAAATCATTCAGACTATTTTCATTTTTGTAGCATTGATGTTACTAGATATAACTCCAAAAATAAGAAAGTAATTGTCTACCTTAATCTTCCTTCAGCTATTCGACCAGTCAGTCATGGTCCCGGACTTCCTGTCCCTGAGCCACACAGGCTATTGATGACGTTTTACTTGATCAGTCCAGTGAAACTGAATCTGATGAAGGTAAACCGAATGATGATGAGTTTCAATTTTCTCCAGAAAATTTAGAGCCTGAGTTGTTTACACAGGCTGAGTTAAATGATTTGATAAAAGATTTGGGTTTGACTAAAGAGAAAACTGAATTGCTTGGCTCTAGGCTAAAAGAAAAATATTAGTTGGCCCCAGGAGCATCTAAGAACATGATATCAACATTTCGCTAAGTCTTTTAAGCAAGAACAGGATTTGGTGCACTGCCATGATATTGGTGGTCTAATGAATGAATTTGGAATTAAGTACAAAAATGAAGAATGGAGGCTTTTTGTATACTCATCAGAAACTAGCTTAAAAGCTGTTCTTTTACACAATGGCAATACTTATGCTACACTGCCTGTGGCTCATTCATTTCATACGAAGGAAACTTACGAAAATCTAGACATTATTTAAAAGGAAATTAACTATCCTGCACACGATTTGATGATGTGTGGTGATTTGAAAGTTGCTTGCATGCTCCTAGGCCAACAGAAGGGAATAACTAAATTTCCATGTTTTATATGTGAGTGGGACAGCAGAGCAAGGGATCGACACTGGCCCACAAAACATTGGCCTGCAAGAAAAACCGTAACACCTGGAAAGAAGTACATTTTGCATAAAACTTTAATTGATCCAAAATAAAACTGTTCTACCACCTCTTCACATTAAATTAGGTTTAATGAAATAGTTTGAAAAAGCCTTGCCTAAAGATGGTGAATGTTTTAAGTATTTATGTGAAAAGTTTCGTCATTTATCAGGAGCCAAACAGAAAGAAAGGGTTTTCGTTGGTCCCGGTATTCGTAAAAATGATGTTCGATTCCAACAATAAAACTTAATGACTACTAAAGAAAAGGAGGCTTAGATATAATTTAAGCAAGTTGTGACTAAGTTTTTGGGCAATGTTAAAGACCCAAACTGTGAGCTTATCGTAGCTAATATGATAGACAAGTTCAATAATCTGGGATGCCTGATAAGCCTTAAAGTCCACTTCTTACACAACCATCTTGACTTTTTCCCTGACAACTTGGGTGATGTGAGTGAAGAGCTGGTGGAGCGGTTTCACCAGGACATCAAAGTGATAGAGAAACGTTACCAGGGATGGTGGAATGTCAGCAGGATGGGTGAATACTGCTGGTCACTTCACCGAGAACAACAAAATGCATCACATCGGAGAAAAAGCTACATAAGGAGCTACAAAGAGAAGAGAGAAAGGAAATACCAAAAAATTAACTTTTAAAATGTATGTAGTGAATAATTTTTAGATACAATCCTATACATTGCATTTTAAAATATAAATGCATATTGTGAGAAAACTGTGAAAGATTAAAAAAAACTGATGCCAGATTCGGTTTCAGCACCCAAAAATACATAAGATTCACCTGCATTTATTAAAAAAGTTTTCACAAAATATATTTTTGTTGACCTATGTAATCAATGTATAAATTATTTTAACTTTTCAGTTTTTAATTTTTTAATTTGTTCATAAATTATTACAAATATTTCTAAAGTGTAACACTGAATTTTCAATCATATTTTTAATACTTTTGTTTATATTAATTTTTGANTATCAACATTTCGCTAAGTCTTTTAAGCAAGAACAGGATTTGGTGCACTGCCATGATATTGGTGGTCTAATGAATGAATTTGGAATTAAGTACAAAAATGAAGAATGGAGGCTTTTTGTATACTCATCAGAAACTAGCTTAAAAGCTGTTCTTTTACACAATGGCAATACTTATGCTACACTGCCTGTGGCTCATTCATTTAATACGAAGGAAACTTACGAAAATCTAGACATTATTTAAAAGGAAATTAACTATCCTGCACACGATTTGATGATGTGTGGTGATTTGAAAGTTGCTTGCATGCTCCTAGGCCAACANAGGAAATTAACTATCCTGCACACGATTTGATGATGTGTGGTGATTTGAAAGTTGCTTGCATGCTCCTAGGCCAACAAAAGGGAATAACTAAATTTCCATGTTTTATATGTGAGTGGGACAGCAGAGCAAGGGATCGACACTTGNCTCCTAGGCCAACAAAAGGGAATAACTAAATTTCCATGTTTTATATGTGAGTGGGACAGCAGAGCAAGGGATCGACACTTGTCCACAAAACATTGGCCTGCAAGAAAAACCGTAACACCTGGAAAGAAGTACATTTTGCATAAAACTTTAATTGATCCAAAATAAAACTCTTCTACCACCTCTTCACATTAAATTAGGTTTAATGAAATAGTTTGAAAAAGCCTTGCCTAAAGATGGTGAATGTTTTAAGTATTTATGTGAAAAGTTTCGTCATTTATCAGGTGCCAAACAGAAAGAAAGGGTTTTCGTTGGTCCTGGTATTCGTAAAAATGATGTTCGATTCCAACAATAAAACTTAATGACTACTAAAGAAAAGGAGGCTTAGATATAATTTAAGCAAGTTGTGACTAAGTTTTTGGGCAATGTTAAAGACCCAAACTGTGAGCTTATCGTAGCTAATATGATAGACAAGTTCAATAATCTGGGATGCCTGATAAGCCTTAAAGTCCACTTCTTACACAACCATCTTGACTTTTTCCCTGACAACTTGGGTGATGTGAGTGAAGAGCTGGTGGAGCGGTTTCACCAGGACATCAAAGTGATAGAGAAACGTTACCAGGGATGGTGGAATGTCAGCAGGATGGGTGATTACTGCTGGTCACTTCACCGAGAAAAACAAAATGCATCACATCGGAGAAAAAGCTACATAAGGAGCTACAAAGAGAAGAGAGAAAGGAAATACCAAAAAATTAACTTTTAAAATGTATGTGGTTAATTATTTTTAGATATAATCCTATACATTGCATTTAAAAATATAAATGCATATTGTGAGAAAACTGTGAAAGATTAAAAAAAAACTGATGCCAGATTCGGTTTCAGCACCCAAAAATACATAAGATTCACCTGCATTTATTAAAAAAGTTTTCACAAAATATATTTTTGTTGACCTGTGTAATCAATGTATAAATTATTTTAACTTTTCAGTTTTTAATTTTTTTCATTTGTTCATAAATGATTACAAATATTTCTAAAGTGTAACACTGAATTTTCAATCATATTTTTAATACTTTTGTTTATATTAATTTTTGANGATTACAAATATTTCTAAAGTGTAACACTGAATTTTCAATCATATTTTTAATACTTTTGTTTATATTAATTTTTGATTAAAATAAAGCCATTATTTTGATTGGATATATTGAATATGCTTGGAAATAAAATTATATTTACCAGATTCGCATTACAATTTTTCCTATATCTGTTTAGATTTTGTTTTATAAGGTGTTATTTAAATATGCAAGATGTTTTTTATAACAGCTGTTTCTGCGTTTATTCCAAATTGGATAAATTTCATATTATTTACATTCATTTTTGTAATACTTGAGAAAAAGTTTATATTCTATTGGTCTTTACGTATTTAAAGCGTATCGTAATATTCAAGTAAATGTTTAAAGGTACTGTTACGTAGATTTATTTTTAACAAAACCTTTTGTGATAAACATGGAGTGGGTGTACGTGGCACACACACACACACACACACACACATGTATATATCTATATAGCTAGGTTTGATTTTTGAGATGTTACTTCTAAAATNGTTTAAAGGTACTGTTACGTAGATTTTAAAAATTGTTTTGGAAAACACTATTTGTACCTCACCCACATGCACGCACGCACACACACACACACACACACATGTATATATCTATATAGCTAGGTTTGTTTTTTGAGATGTTACTTCTAAAATAATTTGATTAGCGAAGAACCTACAAACTATACAACTGTCATTTAATGGTGTGTAATTCCTTAGTAATAGTGCAGGTTTCTGGTTGTAAGTAAAATATTTTTATATGTGATAAAATATTTTGACGCCAAATTTTCCATCAAAAAATCGAGCCGATAGGGGTCGATTCCCGGTGGGTCGCTCCCAGATTTTCACATGTGGGAATCGTGGTGAACAATGCCGTTGGTTGGGGGGTTTTCTTTGGAATACCCCGTTTCCCCACCTTTGCTTTACAGCGCTGCTCCATAGTCACCTATACTGTGTACCATATAAGAAGGCCACATTCTTGACAGTTGANACCTTTGCTTTACAGCGCTGCTCCATAGTCACCTATACTGTGTACCATATAAGAAGGCCACATTCTTGACAGTTGACAATCGCCGTGTCTTGTCGTTTATGTATCCATTCGCCATTAACAGGCGTGTCAAGAATAGGCTTTGATGCGGCGAGTCAGCGGGTCCAGGAGGTGCTGCTACGTACTNTTCGCCATTAACAGGCGTGTCAAGAATAGGCTTTGATGCGGCGAGTCAGCGGGTCCAGGAGGTGCTGCTACGTACTGCAATTGGTGAACTGCTTGGGTGGCGCTGCATTCGTAAACGGAGCTTGGTGNCTGCTGTAGCAGTTAATCCACATGTCAGCACACGCCAACTTGAAGCTTAAATTGGCATTCCAAAAAAGAGTGCACACCGCATTCGTAAGAGTCATACGTTCCATCCCTATCATGTACATTTACACCAAGAATTGTATGGGAGTTATATCCAGAATTGGGTAGAATTCTGTCAATGGACACAGCATCCAATTATCGCAAACCTGAACTTTTTTCGGATGTTCTTTTTACCGAATAATCGTCGTTCTCCAAATCAGGCCAAGTGATTACAAGGAATATTCATTATTGGGCTTTCGAGAACCCAAGATGGCTTTGACAGGTGGACAATAAGCGTCAATGGAGAGTTGACGTCTGTTATGGTATGGTGGGCAAGAAGTTCATAGGGCCTTATTTCGTGAATGGTAACCGCAACGGCAGAGAGTATGCCACCTTCATTCAAACGATTCTTCTTGGTGCACTGGAGGAGACACCTCTAAGGAACATAATGATAATAAAGTACCAGCACGATGGATGCCCAGCACATAATGCCATGTATGCACATCGTGTTCTGGACCGAAAACATTATGGTAGGTGGATTGGTCATGGAGGACCTGTTCAGTAGCCACCTCGGTCTCCATACCTTAATCACCTGGACTTTTCTCTTTGGGACTACCTCACAAGCGCTGTCTATAGATATTCCAACAACTTCAGATAACATGCAGGAACATATTGTGCGTGCTTGTAATGCTCTTTAGCAGGAAACACTGGAGGAATCAGCGTTGTCATTCATCCAGCGACTGAACATGTGTATCGCTGCCAATGATCACCACTTTGAACATCAAATGTGAATGTTCTATCCCTCGCAGTAACCTTATTGATAGTATTAGAAACGGGTAGTAGATATCCAATTTTCAGTGTCGTATTTAATGTTCATGTTATGAAAGTGTACATTGTGCTACATGTTTAAAGAGGTCTTGACGAGGTTCACTGAACTTTTGACGGATATATACATTTAAAAAACTGATGTTAGTACTCGTACCTTACCAATAAATAATGCTATAAGGCTCACTCCCCTGCAGTATTACTTCCCCCTTCTAGTTATACAATTTTTTATGAAACATTTTTGATTTTGAGCCTTTTTATGGAGTTATTATGGTTGGTTAAGTTAAATGGGACACCTGTATTTCTGTTTTTATTTTCTAAGCCACTCTATAGAAGTTCNTTATGGAGTTATTATGGTTGGTTAAGTTGAATGGGACACCTGTATTTCTGTTTTTATTTTCTAAGCCACTCTATAGAAGTTCTACAGTCAATTATTTAAATCTGTATATCCCTGTATTATGCAGCATCCGTTAGGGGGCTGTGGATCCATTTTCGATCCCCCTCCACGCACATACCCTACATCTCGTTATTTATTAAATCATCGTGTTACATGTTCCGTTGCCAAATCGGAATATTTCCAGTTTCATCTAACCTGGTGCCTTGCCTAGGTCATTGTTCCTCCGTTGTTTATATTGCTTTAACGTTGCCAGGTCTGCGTAGTGTATTCAAGCTTCTTGAAATTCGCGGAAAATTCCTCTAATTCTTCAGTTTACTTCTGACGAATCCATTGAATATGTCCTGCTTATATTCAATGGGATTACCCAGGTTGTGTAGTAGGTCCGCCTCCCTTACAGTGTTGTAAAGAGGTTTTAAATTTTTCCAAATTGAGTGATTAGTGAGCGGTTCAGCTACCAGCGTCAAGTTTTTAGAGATGCTTTGATTGTAAATATTAGGGCCTGGTCTCGTTTACGGCGAGGGGTATCTTCGAATTCTTTTAATTATTTTGTAACCACCGGTTAAACTCTTCCGATCTCTCATTAGATATTTTCCTTGCATAATCCTTTTTGCCTTTCCCTTGTTAAACATTTGATCGATTACGTCACGTTCATTTTAAGTTATACATTGTCGTATACAACATTCAAGTTTTAAGTCCTCTATCCTCGGAAAATATTGTAGCACACGTTGCATGCNTTTATACATTGTCGTATACAACATTCAAGTTTTAAGTCCTCTATCCTCGGAAAATATTGTAGCACACGTTGCATGCTGTCCTCAGTTGGGAGTCAACTGTTTTTAATCTGTACAGATTAACTTTGAAATATCCATGTTCTGTCGACATCTGTGACAGATGATCATCAACCATTGTTCAGTGATAGCAGATTATATCGCTTATTTCAGTGAATATTCTGTAGGCTGTTCTCTCGTTCTCCGAGGCATTACATCTCTCCTGCCATATTTACAGCGTCTCTTCTGTGACTTAATTCTTCTGCGCTGCTTAGGAAGCTCTTCCATCAATTTCATTAATTACATTTCCTCGTTCGAACACTAGAAAAGTTGACCAAACATTAAGGACATGGTGCGGCTATTAATTTGATGCGGGCGTACCTGTTCGCTGATTGCTGGGCGGGGCTCTGGAAAAAGGCCATTCGTCTGATTTGCTACAGCATGCTGCTGCGAATTCCCTACTGGCTGGGCTGCCGGGTGGCGAGTTACTGCCAGGCGCTGATTGGCGAACGGCGTCCTGACATGTTGCNATTCCCTACTGGCTGGGCTGCCGGGTGGCGAGTTACTGCCAGGCGCTGATTGGCGAACGGCGTCCTGACATGTTGCTGGCCAAGTCACGCAATTTGGTAATTTTCTAGTTTAGGGGCTTTTCTGAAAATAATAAAAAAAACTCCAGAAAGTGGTATATTTCGACT